>PVHX01000455.1:220279-303212 GCA_004024805.1 Geosciurus inauris | reverse complement strand
ATGAGGAGATTACCACAGAGCCCTCCAACATGCTTGCTTATGGGCCATGAAGGCCCCACTGACATTTCAAATAAAAGTAAAAAGGGGGATATGTAGGAGCATCTCCCTACCTTCCCACTCCTCCCTTCCATCCTTCCCCATTCTATGCTAATAGACTGTGCTCTTGCCAAAGAGCACCCCTTTGTTTGTGACCTTTGGATCTGATTGGTCCAAGAGTGTATTTAAGCATTTATAGTTTCTAGAATAAAGTGGTGGTGTTCTTTGCTTCTCCTCACCCCGGCTGTGTCCCTTCTTGTCCCGGGTATCTCTGTGTCTTGCTGGGGCGAAGCAAATTTTTACCTACACCCCAGGGCCTGGGGAGATTGGCTCCACGGATTGCCACCATCCAGAGAGACCCCATATCATCTAACCCAGGGACCCCTTCTCTGTCTCTCTGGACCAGCTCGTGGAGAAGCCACATGGTACTTCCCCCCACTTCTTATCAAAGTGACAGTAGGAAGGCAAATCTGGTCTGTTACTTCAGCTTGGCCAGAGGCAGAAGTCCCCCATGTATCTTTTTGAAGCTAATTTGTTCAAACAATTATCCACATATTGCATTCGGCTTTTATGTCTCTTAAATCCTTTTTTTTTTTTTGAATATTTTTTTATTTGTAGGCATACACAATAACTTTATATTTATTTTTATGTGGTGCCGAGGATCGAACCCAGTGCCTCACCCATGCTAGGTGAGCACTCTACCGCTGAGTCATAACCCCCACCCTTAAATCATTTTTAATCTTAACAAATTCCTATCCTATATCACTTTTTCTATGAAAATTGAATAGACCCAGGTAGCTGTCCTATAGCATGTCCACTTTCTGGATTTGTTTGGTTGTTGTTAAGCCAATTGATTTGTTTCTCCATCTTTGGGGTTTACAAACTTTCTGGGAAGATACAGAAAATAAACATTTAGCTTTGTGGGCCACAGATTACCTCTTTTACATAGTCTTCTTTGGTTTACTTGTGGTTTTTTTTTGAGGGGAGGGTGGGGTATTGAGGATTGAACTCAGGGGCACTCAACCACTCAGCCACATCTGCAGCCCTACTTTGTATTTTATTTAGAGACAGGGTCTCACCGAGTTGCTTAGCACCTTGCTGTTGCTGAGGCTGGCTTTGAACTAGTGATTCTCCTGCCTCAGCCTTCCGAGCTGTTGGGATTACAGGCATGTGCCACTGTGCCTGGCTTGATTTACTGTATGTCATTTTTTTTTTTTTTTTTTTTTTAGATATCTTTATTTACTTATTTTTATGTGGTGTTGAGGATCGAACCCAGTGACTCATGCATGCTAGGCAAGCGCTCTACCACTGAGCTACAGCCCCAGCCCCTGTATGTCTTTTTTTAACTAAATTTTTCAAAAGTGTAAAAATCATTCTTAGCTCAAAGGCCACATAAAGATGGGCCTTTGGCTGGATCTGTCCTAAAAGCTGTAATTTGCCTTAACTCCTGTGTTTTCTGCAAACTGAAATCAGTTTAAGGCTATGAATAGATTCAGGTTAAACAGTTTTCACAAACATATCACCAATGATGATATTTACCCCAGGTCATCACAAGAAGTACACACTGCCTATCCTCTGTTCCTGAAGCCAGGATGGAGTTCTATATTAAGGTAATCCCTCCATGGTATGATCCTTGAATAATCTGTGAGGTGACTTCTAGTTCCCTGTCTGCCCTTCACCTAATGGTTTTATCATATGTAGACTTTTGCCTGAATCAGTTTTTTTTTTAAAGTAGGAAGTACAATGGTTATTCTGTAATTAAATCATTAATTCTACAAATATTCAGTGGCATTCTTAGGTAAAGAGCATACGCTCATCACTTAAGAGTTATTTGGTTACCTTTTAAAAAAAACTGATACTGGAAAAATGCTTAATTATTTGGTCACCTTAAAAAAAAAAAAAACTGATCCTGGAAAAATGCTTAATTATTTCCTTTTATCAATACTTAAGAGTAAGGAGAGTTTTTTTGTTTTGTTTTTTGTTTTTGGTGGTGTTGGGGATGGTACCCAGAGCCTTACACATGCTAGGCAAGTGCTCTGTCACTCTGCTATACCCCTAACCCTGAGTGGACTTTCTCTTTTCTGAATATTATTATGAACTTTTGGATTTTTTTACATTTCTGTGTTTAAATCAACTGCAGCCAATTTTCCAGTTGTTCTCCCCTTTGGCCAGTAACAGTCCCTTTAAACTGGCTTCTGTATCCTTTTGACACAATCTCATTAGTTTGTTTTAAGTTGAGGAGTGATTATTCCATTAGATTGGAAGCATCTTTGCCTTTGACACATGATAGCTAAGGCTCACCTTGTCCAATTCCTGTTTCAGACCTGGAATTAGTTGTTTCTGTGAGCAACCTTGGCTCCTTTCAGTCAGCAATGATAAGCAGAATTTAAGATCTGATACTAGTGGCGCCCATTACTACTACTATGTCTATCCTAACCCATTTGACCTCTTTACTTTTGAGGGTATTTCCCCCTGCTATCCTTCATACCATTCCCTTACTTACATCACACTTGTAACTACTGAAGCATCTCTTGCTAAATACTAAAGTGCTATATTTGTCCCACTTTGCATGACATTGACCATGAATTTCATTAAACAAAAATGAAGGTATGGCCTGGGGTTATGGCGCAGTGGTAGCGTGCTCGCCTAGCAAGCAGGAGGCACTGGGTTCAATCCTCAGCACCACATAAAAATAAAATAAAGATATTCTGTCCACCTACAACTAAAAAATAAATATTAAAAAAAATGAAGGTATAATGCCATTAAAACAATGGGTAGTATCACTTAATTGCTGAGCACCAGTGTTATAATGCTACGTCTCTGTTAATTACTTATCTGTCAGATTTTTTTTTAAGAAGTTAATTTTCTGTTTTCTAAACCATCATCAAGTTTTATAACATTCTGAGCCCAGGACACTATGAATAGCACTGAAGATATAAATGAGTCTAAGACACAGTCTTTAACTTCGTAGTCCCTGAGTTTAATACCTAGTTGGCGAGACGCAACACAGTAGCTCAAATACAGTTACTGTTCACTAAACCAGGTAAGCATACCATTTAGAGACAGGGTCTCACTGAGTTGCTTAGCACCTTGCTGTTGCTGAGGCTGGCTTTGAACTAGTGATTCTACAACTCTAACAACCTTTTTTTTTTTTTTTTTTTTTTTGGTACTGGGGATTGAACTCAGGGGTACTTGACCACTGAGCCACACCCCCAGCCCTATTTTGTGTTTTATGTAGAGACAGGGTCTCACTGAGTTGCTTAGTGCCTTGCCGTTGCTGAGGCTGGCTTTGAACTTGCGATTCTCCAGTCTCAGCCTCCCAAAGTGCTGGGACTACAGGTGTACACCACAACACCCAGCTTCTAACAACCTTGAAAGGTGTCCAGCATGACTCTTTTACTTTTTTATGATCCCTACTTTTTCAGATGAGAAAAATGTACAATTTCAAACTCTCTGAACCTCATCCCGCAGTCAGTAAACAACAGAGTCAAAATAAACCCTGATTCATCTAGTATTCAAACCTGTGCCCATTTCACTATGCCAGACTGTCTCTTAGAAAGACTGACAGATGAAATATGCCCCAACTTCAGCAAGGCTTAACGTTTTTGCTTTCATTCAACAAAACTTCTAGCCCAGACACTGATTGTGGTACTTAGGAGGAAGAAAGGCTTTTTTTGGGAGGGTCCTTCATTGCATGGTGTCAACCTAACAAGGAATCCAAGAGTCCATTTTGTTCCTTATAGATGAAGGAATTAATAAGACACTTGTAACATCAGCTGCTGACACTAAATCAGGCAAGAACAGCTGTCCCTAATCCTGGTTTCATACCAAAATAGTAACTCCCATCCTTGACTACAAGTTATAAATCACCTGATATTAAAAATCCCAATGCCCAGGTCACATCCCAGAGCAGAAACATCAGTTCTGAGTAGGCCCCAGTAATCAGTATTTGCTGTTGAGCAATCAGAAATGAGAATTACAGCTTTAGAGTAAAGAAATATTATTTGTTGACTCTGAATAGACTGTGCAGAAGGTTCCTATCCAAAAAAAAAAGATGAAATCAAATAAAATGAGTAGATACAAACAATAATCTGAAGTTAGCAAGGATCAAGCATGGAAACAAGTGTTTGCATGTATCTGTGCAGTCTCCATTCCAAGAGAGCTTTGAGGAAGAGACCACTATTGGTCTTCTCAAGTAGTCAGAATCTACCTGACGGTTCCTTAGCCCACACTTCCCACCAACAATAGCCACCACTGCCTAAGCAACTGTCATGGGGCCGAGGCTCAATATATTTTCACGAAGTCTTCAAACAATTTTACAATGTAGGTTTCTATTGCCCAGACAATGCATGAAAAGACACAAGAGGCCAGGTGAGGTGGTGCATGCCTGTAATCCCAGTGGCTCAGGAGGCTGAGGCAGGAGGATCACGAGTTCAAAGCCAGTCTCAGCAACAGTGAGGCGCTAATCAACTCAGTGAGACCTTGTCTCTAAATAAAATACATAAAAGGGCTGGGGATGTGGCCCAGTGGTTGAGTGCCCTTGAGTTCAATCCCCAATACATCCCTCCCACCCCTGCAATGAAAAAGACACAAGATACATTTATTTCCAAACAAGTCATCTATCAGTGGTTCACAATTTAGAAGCCATGGATCCTTTGGGGATAACAAGCTGCTCTGAATGCAAGGTACTATGGATCGAGCACATCCCCTGGACAGATGCTGCTGTGATTACAGAATACAAATCCTACTAAGAACATCACTCATCTCCTAACAATGTATCATTTGATACTTTTTATCAGTCAATGCTAATACATCTACTAAAAAGTTCAGTCTACAATCTTTTATGTCTAAGTTCTTTTGTGAAGAAACTGCCTCATATGTTGTTAGTGGAAATGTAAAATGGTACAAGCTTCTTTGAAAATCAGTGTGGCAGCAATCTTAAAAAAGCTAGACATACTATACGGTAATTCCACTCCTAGGATCTCACAAATACACTAACGAAACAAGTCAAACATGACACTACATATTGTCTTATTGCACTTATATGAAATAGAAAAGACAGAAGGCATATCAATATTTGCCTGGGACTGTGGGTGGGGACAGGAGTGAGGACTGACTGCAGAGGATACAAAGGGAACTTTCTGGGGTGACTGAAATGTTATTCAGAAACCATATTCTGGCAATGGCTGCACAATTCTATACATTTGCTAAAGTATAACTGAATTATAATAAAACCAAATTATGCTTCAATAGGGCTGTTTCAAAATATTATGGAAAGTCATTGAATTAGGTCTAAAAAGCCAGAAGCCTTTATGCCGAAAGACTGGGAACCAGTGATCGAGACAACGGTAAAGGAATTCAGTATGTTTTAAAGGAAGTGAAATATTAATTCTCTGATGAGTAAACCTTTTAGTCAACAGTCCAATGTGCTATACAGTTCAACTACAGAACCAAGTAATATATGCTTCCTGACTCTGAGTCAGGAACTTTCAGACAAGGTGCTGAGCCCTCAGTGGGAGATACCCCGAGAGCAGAGTCCTCAACTCAACAGGGTCCAACTACATTTCCATGACAGATGGCAGAGTGTAAAAAACAAAAGAAAGGTGCTAGGAGAACAAACAAAGCCTCGTGAAGGAAGTGGAAACTGAGCTTAGTCTTGAGGGTCTGGGGAATTTCCAAGGGGTGAGGGAAGTACTGTACTCGGGAGGCAGGAGGCTGAAGCAGGAAAATCATTGCAAGGTCCAAGTCAGCCTCAGCAACTTAGGGAGAGCTTGTCTCAAAAACAAAAACAAAAACAAAAACAAAAAAAACACTTTAGCAAAGGGGTGTGACAAAGGGAAGGGAGGGGGCAGACAGACTCTTCAATTCTCTGGTCCTCATTTTCATTTTGTCACTTTCCCTGAGGCTGGGGGATATACGTCTGTCTCTCCAGCTGACCTGGTTCTCCAGCTGACCGTTTAAGTCCTAACCAATACCAGAAGACATATTGTTATTCATTCTGGTTTTTTTTAAACAAAAAGACTATTAGGGGCTGGGCTGTAGCTCAGTGGTAGAGCGCTTGCCTGGCATGCGTGAGGCACTGGGTTCGATCCTCAGCACCACATATAAATAATAAATGAATAAAACAAAGATTCAACAACTAAAAAAAAATTAAAAAAAAAAAGACTATTATATACACAAATTCCTTTCACTTTAAGGATGTGCCATCACAGGAAAAGAAAGGCTTTTTAATTCAAACTCTGCCAGTTTTGGAACAGGATTTTAACTTTGAAAGACTGGCCTCAATTCTACAACATTGTGTTCAATTTCAGTTTAGTTTTTAGAAATAAGTCAAATATTTAAGTAGAAGGCAAGGCTTTGAGTTGACCTGAAATAACCACTATGCTCTTCAAAGAGCTCCTGTTAAACACTGAAGTTCCTCTTCAATAATATGTATCTGTCTGCAGGCTTTTATGTAAACAGACTGTATAAAACAAAACACTATTGTTTCAGAAAACAATTATTTTTACTGCAAAAATTGTTAACCCTTGTTTTTTTTTAACGAAGATTTTCATAACACATTTGCATCGACCACAGTTTCCCTGGCTCTGACCTTAGATGAGTCACATCCTCTAGAGCCATAGTTGTTTCTTCAACTGTGAGATCAAAGGGTCAGGCTAAATAACACGCGTTAACTCTGTCCTTCAACAACCAGAATACCAAGGGTTCTCACCATCTAAAACCTTAAAATTTCAGTCAAATTGGTAATCGCCTACTCTTTCAGTCTTCAGAAAAAATTTATAGCCGTTTTTGGACCCCTGCCAAATGCATGGCACTAAGCACTATTGGGGATAAAAACCAGTTAAAGACACAGTCCCTGCCCTTCAGGTTGTCTAAAACCTAGGAGGAAGCAGCAACCTCCTGTTAATCCCAGGGGCTCTGGAGGCTGAGGCAGGAGGATCATGAGTTCAAAGCCAGCCTTAGCAACTTAGCAAGGCACTTAGCAATTGAGACCCTGTCTCTAATAAAATAAAAAATTTAAAAGGGGGGGGGGGCTGGGGATGTGGCTTAGTGGTTAAGCACCCCTGGGTTAAAAAAAACAAACCCACCTAGGAGGAAAACAAACACCAAGTGCTAAGTGCAATATTAAGTGACAAGAAAATTTAGAGAAACAAAAATACAAAACAAAAATTCAGACCATAGGCTCTATCATTTACATAAATTAAGAGTTTGATATAAAGCATCCCTAAATATCCATCCCTACCTTTGTGGGCAATGTCAAGGATGCTGACTACGTTCCATGTACTGCTCCACTATAAGTGATGAGATACTGATTTGTGGACTTAAACCTTTCTCATAACTGAGCGTGCCTGTGATGGAGACCTAACCAGCCAACAAGCAGAGCGATATACATCATTTCCAGGCACAGCCCATGGAAACCTTCCAACCTTTTTCCTTTCTTCTATGACCTTGGAACCACCTGCTGAGGACAGCAGTCACAAGATGGAAGGAGACAGCTGCCTGAATTGAGCAGAGCCACCAATCAGGAGTAGCAGTTTTTAACTCCTCTATCAAGCTACTAAGATTGGGTCATTTATCTGTTACAGCAATGTCAGTATTAACTGATAAAACCATAACTGTGCTTGTTCCTGTATAAAAAATGAATAAAATATTTTTTATTGATCAGTATTATTTATTCCCAAAGAGATGGCTTGTTTTACTTGTTGAGCCAATAAAAGCCCCACTGGAAGTAGTAAAAGACTAGGACTACAGACTCAGCAAGTCACTTAACTTCCCCAGGGCTCACTCTCCTTAACTAGTAATAGATTAATGATTTGCAAATCAGTTTTTTAAATACAGCTGAAAAACTACCCTTTTCCCAAATAAAATATTAAGCAGAACTTCAATATATAAAACATAAAAAGGCTCAGGCTGAAATGGAAATGGAGAAAGGAGCAGGAATTTGCCAGCTTAGTCTCCTTCAGCTCCTCACAACTATTCCTGAGGCACCTCTTAGAGACCTATGACTCCCAAGAACCACTCATCTAAAGAGATGGTTTTCCAAATTATGTGGGTGTTTTGTTGGCAACGCGGCTCTTTTCCATATGAAATCTGATGAGACGCCTCAATAAACAGAACAGATAAATCAATATTATATTAATGTTAAGTGTTAAAAAACTTTAAATGTATAAAGTTTATAAATTCAATAAAAGCAATAAGGACTTTTCAAGACAATTTGAAATTGAAGGACAATAATGATGAGTAGCAATCTTAGTACTGATACATATATATGGATTTAGTTTCTTGGGTTTTTTTTTTTTTTTTTTTTTTTTTTTTGGTACTGGAGATTGAACTCAGGGGCACTCGACCACTGAGCCACATCCCCAGCCCTATTTTGGGTTTTATGTAGAAACAGGGTCTCACTGAGTTGCTGAGCACCTTGCCATTGCTGAGGCTGGCTTTGAACTCACGATCCCCTTGTCTCAGCCTCCCTAAGTGCTGGGATTACAGGCTTTCGCCACCATGCCCGGCTTGGTTTTAAATATTGAAAACATTTTTTTAAAAATTCAGATGCAACCATTTTGTGCAGAGCTCACATTACAACTCAACACTCTCTAGTTAACAGAAATGGCAGAAGCCACAGGCCAAGCTCCATGAGGGCGAGCTGAGCCACTGATGGTCTCTCACGAGTTAAGTGGATGTGTGGCCTCCATCTCAAGGGTGCATGCAAGGTCTGTTTTGGTAATGATTCTTCCAAGTGTAACAAATTTTAAAAACAATCAAATTTGCATAACATTTCACAAACTACTGATCCAGATATAGACTAGAAGTTTTCTTTTAGCTCTGAATTATAAGATAGCACTGGATCATTGTTCCAGACTAATGAAGAGAAATGGGGAAGATGCAGTTAGTGTCAAAGTATCACCTGCTTTTCTGCTGAGATTGTTTATTCAATGAATAAAGATATTTTATTTTTCGGGGCTGGGATTGTAGCTCAGTGGTAGAGCGCTTGCCTCGCATGCGTGAGGCACTGGGATCGATCCTCAGCACCACATAAAAAAAAAGATATTGTGTCCATCTACAACTAAAAAAATATTTTTTAAAAAAGATATTTTATTTTTCAAAACAACAATATTTAGTAACCAGAACTAGGGGCTGGCCAGCCTAGGTAAACAACAGTGTATGGTTTGCTACCCATGTTTTTTCTATGTCTTGTAAACTCCAACCTTCTTATTATTTACAACCCAACTGGCAAGTTTAAAATTTGGTGGCTCCACCATACACCAGGCAAGAGCAGCTCATTTAACTGTTTCACCTCTCTGATACAATCCATCCAGCTGTCCATCCAGGGACTGAGGGATTCCAGATCTCAATGTCAAAAAGGCAAACTGCCTTTGTATTAAGTTGACTCTAGCAACATGAAGATCTATTTCTAGAGGAATTTTCATTTGAATCTTCAGCCTCACAACCTCCAAAATTTAGACTTACGACAAAATTAAGACTGCATCTTCCACATTTCTCTTCATTAGTCTGGGACAATGATCCATTGCTGTCTTAATGCACTTGAACCTTGGGCTCTCCTCTTTAAAAAAAAGAAAAGCAGAGCTATATACAGCTGTAACCAACACAACCAACCTGAAGACTCAAATCAGGCATGGTTCTCCCAGGGTAAATAATTAAGAACAGGTTCACACAATCAAGACAAGACTCTACCAATAAATACACCCATATGCTCAAAGAATAAGCAGTTACCACCCAATGTGTTTAACTACTAATTAACAACAGTTCCAGTCTGACAGTGCTGGAGTGCCATCTTCACAGGACACACCCATTCGCAAAAACCCCTATTGTGTTTTAGCTGAGGAGATTCCCTCAGCACACTGCTTTTAATCCTTCTAGAACACCTTGACATCAGACAGAAATTGCTAAAACAAAATCCCCAACCTCTACATTTGTTTTACCCAGTGACTTTGAAGTTAAGGAGCATCCAAAACAGTATCACCCAACAAATATCAACTTAAAAAAAAAACAATGAAACAAGATAGAAATACACGCAAAGCAGTATTTTATTCTGATTGACTACTCATCCTTGAAAATGTACAAAAACCAATTTTCAAGCTAGTGGTTAATCTGTAACCATTGTAAGGCCCTGGGCAAGTGTCACTAAATTCCTGATCCTGTTTCCTTATCTGCTAAATCATGATTACCATACCTTTCATTGCAGGTGGTGAGAGATCAGAGGAGGTCATATATGTGAGTGAACTTTGGAAAGGTCACTATTATTTGGTTGGAAAATAAGCTGTTTTCTTGAGCAGTGCTGGGGATGGAATCCAGGGCCTCAGGCAGGCTAGGCAAGTGCTCTACCACTGAGCTGCATCCCCAGGCCTTATAAACTTGTTTCCATAACTCCTTTCAAGGATAGGTTGGCTGAAAATTGCCACGTCCTTTCCCACTACATCATGTGTAAGTGAAGTGAGCTTTAAGAAAACAATACAGCCCTCACCTTGAAAGGCACTACAGGCCATTCAGCCATTAACACCACTTTTAAAAAAAAATTTTATTCTAATTAGGTATATATGACAGCAGAATGCATTTTGATTCACTGGACACAAATGCAGCACAACATTTCATTTCTCTGGTTGTACACAATGTAGAGTCACACAATATGTGCAGTCATTTATGTACCTAGGGCAATGATGTCCATCTCATTCCACCATCTTTCCTGCCTCCATGCCCCTTCTCCTTCCCTCCCTCCTCTTTGCTCAAAGTTCCTCCATTCTTCCCATGCTCCCCCTCCCCATATGGATCAGCATCCACTTATCAGAGAGAATTTCGGCCTTTGGTTTTTTGGGATTGGATTACTTCACTTAGCATGATATTCTCCAACTCCATGTACCTGCAAATGTCATAATTTTATTCTCTTTTAATGCTGAGTAATATTCCATTGTTTATATATACACCACAATTTCTTTATCCATTCATCTATTTAAGGGCATCTAGGTTGGTTTCACAGTTTAGCTACTATAGAACACTAAAAAAAGAAATTGAAGACAACCTTAGAAGATGGAAAGATCTCCCATCCTCTTGGATAGGCAGAATTAACATTGTCAAAATGGCCACACTACCCAAAGCACTATACAGATTCAATGTGACTCCAATTAAAATCCCAACATCATTCCTTATAGAAATGGAAAAAGCAATCATGAAATTAATTTGGAAAAATAAGAGACCCAGAATAGTCAAAGCAATCCTTAGCAAGAAGAATGAAGCAGGAGACATCACCATATCAGATCTCAAACTATACTATAAAGCTATAACAACAAAAACAGCATGGTATTGGCACCAACATAGACATGTAGACCAATGGTATAAAATAGAAGACACAGAGATAAACTTACATAAATACAATACATACTAGACAAAGGTGCCAAAAACATACATTGGAGAAAAGACAGCCTCTTCAACAAGTGGTGCTGGGATAACAGAAATCCATATGCAGTAAAATGAAACTAAACCCCTCTCTCTCACCACGCAAAACTCAACTCAAAGTGGATCAAGGACCTAGGAATTAGAGCAGGGACCCTAGGCCTAATAGAGGAAAAAGTAGGTCCAAATCTTGATCGTGTCGAATTAGGCCCCGACTTCCTTAACAAGACTCCTAAAGCACAAGAAATAAAAGCAAGAATCAATGAATGGGATGGATTCAAACTAAAAAGCTTCTTCTCAGCAGAAGAAACAATCAATGAAGTGAAGAGAAAGCCTACATTCTGGGAGCAAATTTTTGCCACACGCATATCAGATAGAGAACTAATCTCTAGGATATATGAAGAACTCAAACTTAACACACACATATAGAAAAAACAAGAACCCAATCAATAAATGGGCTAAGGAGCTGAATAGACACTTCTCAGAAGATATATAATTGATCAACAGATATATGAAAAAATGTTCAACATCTGTAGCCATTAGAGAAATGCAAATCAAAACTACTCTAAGATTTCATCTCATGCCAGTCAAAATGGCAGTTATCAAGAATATAAACAACAACTGTTAGTGAGGTTGTGGGGGAAAAGGCACACTTATACATTGCTGGTGGGACTGCAAATTGGTGCAACCAATCTGGAAAGCAGCATGGAGATTCCTTAGAAAACTTGAAATGGAACCACCATTTAACACAACTTTTGATGAGCAGCTGTTTGTTGTTCACTGTAAAATGTCCCAGAAAAAAGGACAGCAATGTGTCCCCCAACAGAGGAAGAGTAACACTGTTAAAGCCTTTAATCCCAAAAAAGGAACCTGAGAGATTTGCTTCAAGGAGTGCACCCAATGCAAAACTGCTAATCCAAATCGAGCAGTTTACTCTTCAGAGGAAAATTAGTCTTCTCAGGAGAGATTAACTTCAGTTAGTGTGCAAACCATGCTCTCTATGTGGGAATGAGATGGTAAAGGCTGTTGGGAGGCAGCACCCAAGCACCTCCCTGCATCAACCTCCTACAGGACTCACCTCCCAGACAAGATCCCAAGAAGAGTGGCTCTCCTAGGAGCTGAGCATGTGGGCACTGGGGCAGAATTGGGTGTGGGGGAGGGGAGTTACTCTGGGCTGCAGTCACTCTGAATAAGTAAATTCTTGGGTGACAAACTAATGGGAGTACTAGAACAGTCTCAGCTCCTGAAAGGCCTCAGATGCTATGGAAAATAACTCAATATTCCACCTCCATGCAACAGAATTCTCATTGTTAGATTCTTAACACTAACATGAACATTTGAAAGGAAGCACAAACAGTTCAAAAAGAATTACTTGATTCTATACCCCAGCCTACCCTTTCCCCTCAAGTCTTTGGTCTCTCAAATTAATAACACCACTATTCCTCCAGCAACTCAAGACAAAAACCTAAGAGCCATTTTGATTATCTTCCCTTAATCCCCCTTCCCACACCCATTTGTTCTATTAGAAGACTAGCTGGTTCACTGTCAAAACATATCCAATCTAACCCTCTCACCACCTCCATGATCAAAGCTACCATCATCTCCACTTGTGGAGCTGCTGCTTCACAGATCTTTATGCTTCTACCTTCAGCCCCCTGAGCCATCCTCCCACTGAAGTTAGAGTAACCCTTTCATAACACTTATCAGGTCTCCATGCTCCTCTGCCCAGAACACATTGCTTGATTCCCAGCACTCAGACCCCCAAAAGAATTCCAGCTCTGTATCATGGCTGGCAAGGCCCTAAAAGATGCAGCCATTGCCGATCCTTTTGACCTCATCTACCCTCTTCCAAACTGACTGCACCCTAGTCACAACAACTTTTCTATGCATTTCTAGGCTTTTAGATGTTGTTCTCTTTGCATGGAATATTCTTTCCCTTTTTATTCTGCTCAAACTTCGCCTCCCCACAAATTTCCTCTGAAAATCCTATAAAAAACCAGCCATCCCTACAGCTACCACTCTCTGCCTCTTACACACACACATTTTACTCACAGCACTTATCACTACCTGATTGGTATTATTTATGTGCTTCCTTCTTTACTGTTAGCCTCCTGCATTATTTTAGGACAGGGAATTTACGTTTACTGCAATCTCTCTTTGGCCAGAACATACATAGGAGGTGCACATTATAAAAACCTGTTGAAAGAATGACTGATTTTTTTCACTGTAAAATATAACATGTCAATATAAAAAATATATTAAGTATTATAAAGCAAATACCCATATAATATTCACCAAGGTCAAGAAGTAGAACATTGCCAGCTCTCCAAGAGCCTCCTCCCAGGCTCATTTTCTGACAACAATCCTCCTCCCAACAGACATACATGCTCCCAAGTAACTACCTTGCTGAATTTTGTGATAATGACCTGTTTGCTTTGTTTTTATATTACTTACACATGCAAAATGATAGGTTTTTCAGTCATAAAGACATCAGGGAGCGACAGTACGAACAATTAAAACATTCTTGGAAGGCAATATAAGAGTAGCCATTAAAAACTTCAATGTGTGTACCCTTTGACCTAGCCACTCTGCAAGAATTAGAGAAATGCTAGTAAGAGTGCAGAAAGTGCAAGAATGCTCAATGCAGCAGTGCCTGTGACACCAAGTCACTGTTTTTTTTTTTTTTAATATTTTTTTAGTTGTAGGACAACTAAATGGACACAGTAGCTTTATTTTATTTGTTTATTTTTATGTGGTGCTGAGGATCGAACCCAGTGCCTCACGTATATGAGGCAAGCACTCTACCACTGAGCTACAATCCTAGCCCCCAAGTCACTGTTAACAGTACATATCTCAAAAACAAATGGTTGTGGCACAGCCATATACACTGTATGAACTATCTGATACAATCATTCAAAGTATGAAAAAAGTACAAGATTGAGTAAATAAAAAAATAAAATCATTTTGTTTGTGGGGGAAGCAAGAATAGAAAAATTATGCCTGTGGGGGCTGAGGTTGTAGCTCAGTGGTAGAGCGCTTGCCTAGCATGTGTGAGGCACTGGGTTTGATCCTCAGCAACACATTAAATAAATAAGTGAATTAATAAAATAAAGGCATTGTTTTTATCTACAACTAAAATAAATATATTTTGAAAAGGAAAATTATGCCTGTGGGCCGTGATGTGACTCAGTGATAGATTGCTTGCCTAGCACACATGAGGCCCTAGATTCAATCCCAAGTACTGCAACAAAAATGAAAAAACAAAAATTATGCATGTATGTGTGTACATGTGTGTCATGCATGGAAAAATACAAAAATTTAACAGTAAACTGTCATTAATTTTTCTTTAGGAAGAGTCATGGGAAAATCTCACCATTTACATCAAACATTTTTGTACTGTCTCAATTTTACTTTACTGTGCACATGAGTTTTTTTCAATCATAAAAAAATAATAAAGGTACATGTATTTTTAACTTAAAAATATACAAAACTTAATAAACTTGGGATAGAGGCAAAATTAGGATTTCTGAATCTCTACAAAGGGATGTTCAGTAAAGCTTAGCTTCTTAAAAAGCCACGCCATCCTAGCCAGATGAACCAAGGTTCACGAGAACAACTATCCATGGGTGCCAAGCTCTCAGGATGTCAAACTGTCTAGCTTCAGCTGAACCACAACAGATCTTTTTATTTCAATCTCTCCATCACTGATCTTTAGACAATTCCTCCAGGTATCACTTGGTCTAGGCCATTCCAGTTTAAAATGCAGGCTTTGGTTTCTCCTGGCCTTGGACCTAGGCCTAAGTCCCTGGTGAAGGCTTTTTACTCCTTCCCATCTCAGTGATTCCGCAGTGATGGCCTTTTTGGCTTCACTCAGCCTTTGGAACAGCACTTTTTGCATACTGCCCTAAGTACAGCTTTTCACTTTGACACAATCAGAAGTGCTCAAAGCCAAAATGACCAGTTGCATGACCAGATTTGGGTGTGAGGAAATGGGGAAGCATTTGTAGGGTTACAATGAAAGAGAGAGGGAAAAATAGGACTAATGGAGAGGTCCCTAGGGAAATAAAGGCAAAAAAATTGTAGCATAATACCTAACCAAATAAGGGGGAAAATATGATTTTAAGGTAGATTCCCAAGAGTGTTATTCTGGGAAGACGTCATCAAGGTCACACCACACAGGGAGCAGCCATATACATCCTTGATGAGCCTCTCCTCAGCAGCAGTCACTACTCAGCTTTCCAACGGAAAACCTCTGGCTGCCTCTTTCTCCCAGCTCCTGACCATTTTGGTCTGTAAAAACAAAGATGACATACAGTCGGAGACAGGGAGTTCTTCTGTCCAGTATATGCTCCCAGGAAGGAGGGGAAGCCATAATGATACCCAAACCCAAATAATGGCCAATACACTCATGAGATAAATTTTTTTTAAATATTTTTTTCAGTTGTTGATGGGCCTTTGTTTTTATTTATATGTGGTGCTGAGGATCGAATCCAGTGCCTCACACTTGCTAGGCAAGCACTCTACCACTAAGCCACACCCCCAGCCCCCAAATTTTTTTTTAAGTTAAAACACTCATTTCCACATCCATCAGCAAGGTTATACTACATAGGGCCAGTCATTCAGTACCTGCTCAACCCACAGACCACTGAAATATAATATTATGCAACACAAAAGGACCTGAGGTTTTAAATCAATGTACAAGGGCTCTATCCATTCTTATCTATGCTACTCCTTTCAGTTCATAGAAGGTCAGGTTTTTATGCAATTTCAGTAGTGTCCATGAAGGCAACACTAGTTCTCCAGGAAACTGAGTCACCATTATCTATACCTTACTGGCTAAGGCATTGACATCCACATATGTCTGGCCATTGGTTTTCCCAAACAGCACATATACTTCAGAAAGGTATCATTTCCAAACATTAGATACCTTAATTATTTAAAGAAAAAAAAAACCCAAAAAATCTTTTTATTTTTATGTGGTGCTGAGGATTGAACCCAGTGCTTCACATGTGCTAGGCAAGTGCTCTACCACTGAGCTACAACCCCAGCCCCCCAACCACCTTTATTGACTGCTGATTCTGCTAGGTATCAGTTTACAAGAAAAATAGGCAGTCTCTGCTGAGTTTACAATGTAATAGTATTAATCTAAGAACGCGAGTTCCCTGATTCTTCCATGGCTGACTCCTTACCCTTCTAGTCTTATCTCCTCAGAGAAGCCTTCCTTGTTCCCCTTCCTTCTAGTTAGTCTCTAGTTGGTCATCAGCCTTCATAGCACCTACAACTTGTGGGTTTATTTACAGATATCTCTTTCTAGTGGCTTCATAAAACAGAGGTTTTGTGTTTTCCACTGTATTCATAGTGCCTTGCTCAATAAACATTTGCCGACTGTTGAATTAAAGATTAAAAAATAGCTGGGCATGGTGGTATATACCTGTAATCCCAGCTACTGGGGAGGCTGAAGCAGGAGAATCACTAAGTTCAAGGCCAGCCTGGGCAACTCAGAGCTCATCTCAAAATGAACTTTCAAAAAAAGGGCTGGAGAGGCTGGGGTTATAGCTCAGTGGTAGAGCACTTGCCCAGCATGTGTGAGGCATTGGTTTGATCTGCAGCACCACATAACAAAGGTTAAAAAAATAAAATAATTTAAAAAGGGGAGGAGGACTGGAGATACAGTTCTGTAAAGAGTGCCCATGGATTCAAACCCCAGTACATAAGTACACACAGACATAAAGGTTTTCACTATTTTATTCAGAAGAATAGAAAGTAGGTCTGGCATTAGAAAGGGGTAATGAGACAGGTAGACCTGGGAGATTTTCAAAGAGTAATGTCTTTCCATTGACCACTGCAGTCCTTAGGCATACGTATCTCGTGTGTGTGGATGTTACTGAGAGTAAGGAGTCCCAATGAAATGGCACCACTGTGAACACTTCCCATAGACAACAATTACTAGGATCCCTAGTCTCTATTGGCAAAATAGACCTCAAAATGGTTCTTATCATGAGTTGAATTGTGTCCTTTTCCCCTATTAACATATTGAAGTCCAAACCCCACTCCTCAGAATGTGATCCTATTTGGAGACAGGGTCTTTATAAAGGTAATCAAATTAATATGAGGTTATTAAGGTAGGCCCTAACTGAATATGACTGTACTCTCCTAAGTAGAGGAAATTTGGAAACAGAGGAAGGATAATGTAAAGAGATAGAAGACAGCCCCCTATAAGCCAAGGACAGGTCTGGAACAGATTATTCCCTCGCAGCCCTCCCAAGGAACCAACCCTAACACCTTGATCTTGGACTGCCAGTCCAGAATTGTGAAAATAAATTTCTGTTGGTTAAGCACGGCGTTAGCAAACTAGTCCAGTTTTCTAAAATCTTCCAAATTTAAAAATTTTTCCCCTATTAGTATTCTTTTTTAATTTTATAATTGGAAAAATTATTAGAAATTTACTCTGGCTCTTCAATCAAAGGAATTTTTTTTTTTTGGTACTGGAGATTGAACTCGGGCACTCGACCACTAAGCCACATCCCCAGCCCTATTTTGGGTTTTATGTAGAGGCAGGGTTTCACTGAGTTGCTTAGCACCTTGCCGTTGCTGAGGCTGGCTTTGAACTCGCGATTCTCCTGTCTCAGTCTCCTTAAGTGCTGGGATAACAGACTTGTGCCACCGCGCACGGCTAAAGGAATTTTTTCATTTAAAAAATCCAGGGCTGAGCATGGCAGTGCACGCCTGTAATTTCAGCTACTTGGAAGGCTAAGCCAGGAGGATCCCAAGTTTAAGGCCACCCTCAGCAACTTAACAACCCCCCCCTTTCTTTAATTTGTTCTAATCAGTTATACATGACTATGGACTGCCATTTTGACACATCATACGTAAATGGACTATAACTTCATTCCTCTGGTTGTACATGATATAGAATTACACCAGTCGTGTAATCATATATGCACATAGGGTAATAACGTCCAATTCATTCTGCTATCCTTCTTACCCTCGTACCCCCTCCCCTCCTTTCTCTCTCCTCTGTCTAATCCAAAGTACTTCTATTCTTCCCTAGCCACCCTTATTGTGAATCAGCATCCACACATCAGAGAAAATTCAGCCTTTGGTTCTTTGGTATTAGCTTACTTTGCTTAAGATATTCTTCAGCTCCAACCATTTACTGACAAATGCCATAATTTCATTCTTCCTTAAGGCTGAGTGAAATTCCATTGTGTATATATACCACATTTTCTTTATCCATTTATCTGCTGAAGAGCACCTAGGTTTGTTCCATAGTTTAGCTATTATGAGTTGGGCTGCTATAAAAATTGCTGTGCGGGCTGGGGCTGTAGCTCTGTGGTAGAGCACTCGCCTCACATACACGAGTCACTGGATTCGATCTTAGCACCATATAAAAATAAAGATATCGTGTCCATCTACAAATATATATATATATATATTTTTTTTTTTTTTTTTAAATTGCTGTGGCTGTGTCACTGTAGTATGCTAATGTTAAGTCCTTTGGGTATAAAGTGAGGAGGGGAATAGCTGGGTCAAATGATGGTTCCATTCCAAGTTTTCTAAGGAATCTCCATACTGCTTTCCATAATGGTTGCACCAATTTGCAATCCCACCAGCAGTGTGCGAGTGTACCTTTTTTCCCACATCCTCACCAACATTTATTGTTGCTTGTATCCTTGATAACTGCCTGAAGTGAGATGAAATCTTAAGAGTAGTTTTGATTTGCATTCCTCTAATGGCTAGAGATGAACATTTTTTTCTTGTATTTTTTGACCTACTGTATTTCTTCTGTGAATTTTCTGTTCAGTTCCTTAGCCCATTTATTGATTCAGTTATTATTATTTTTGGTGTTCTTTTTTGAGTTCTTTATAGATCCTGGAGATAATGCTCTGTCTGAGGTGCTTATAGTAAAGGTTTTCTCCTATTCTATAGGCTCACTCTTCACGTTGTTGGATTGTTTCCTTTGCTGAGAAGTTTTTTAGTTTGAATCCATCTCATTTATTGATTCTTGATTTTACTTCTTGTGCTTTAGGAGTCTTGTTAAGGAAGTCAGTTCTATGGCTGGGGTTGTGGCTCAGTGATACAGTGCTTGCCTAGCACATGAGAGGCACTGGGTTTGAGCCGCAGCACCACATATAAATGAATGATATGAAGGCATTGTGTCCATCTACAACTATATATAAAGGAAGTCAGTTCCTAAACCAACATGGTGGAGATTTGGGCTTACTTTTTCTTCTATTAGGTGCAGGGCCTCTGCTCTAGTGCCTAAGTCTTGGATCCACTCTGAGTTGAGTTTTGTGCAGGGTAAGGGATGGAGCTTTAACTTAATTTTGCTACATATGGATTTCCAGTTTTCCCAGTATCATTTGTTGAAGAGACTCTTTTCTCCAATGTATGTTTTTGGCACCTTTGTCTAGTATGAGATAACTGTAATTATGTGGGTTTGTCTCTGTCTTCTATTCTGTACCATTGGTCTACGTGTCTGTTTTGGTTCCAATATCATGTCATTTTTGTTACTATAGCTGTGTAGTACAGTTTAAGGTCAGTATATACCTTCTGCTTCACTTTTTTTTTCACAAATACCAAAAAAAAATTTATTCCAAAGATTATATACAACAACATGGTACACACCATGGTTAATAACACTGTAGAATAAATTTGCAGGACTGACATATGTGACTTTAAGATTTACTATAAAGTTACAGTCATCAACAGTGAGCTATTTGGAAAGGAGTATACAAAGAGATCGGTGGGACAGAACAGATTGATTCCTAAGTATTTTATTTTTTTGAGGTTATTGTGAATGGGGTAGTCTTCCTAATTTCTCTTTCTGAGGATTCATCACTGATGTACAGAAATGCATTTGATTTATGGGTATTGATTTTATATCCTGCTACTTTGCTGAAATAAACTAAAACATTGATGCTCATTCACAAGATATAGAAGAAATTTCAGTGAAGAAAATATTGTCTTTTCAACAAATGTATGAACTTGACACCCATATGCAAAGAAATGAATTAGACACAGACCTTACAATTTTTACAAAATGAACTCGAATTATAAACCTGAGTAACATGCTAAATTTACAACATCTCTCATACAACTCAGTAGACATTCTACATGGATTTCTCTTTGATAGTGAGCTTGAAAGCCAGAAGGATCTATAAAGAGAAACTTAACAAACTTGATTCTATTGAAAATATTCTGTATTTTGAAGTATGCTATTAACTGAGTGAAAAGACAAACCACAAAATAAGAATATTTGCCAAATACACATCTGACAAAGGTGTGAAATCAAAAACACATAATGAATTCTTCAAATTCAACATGAAAACTAATTTATGTTTTTTAATTTATTCCAATTAGGTATGTATGACAACAGAATGCATTTTAATTCATTGTACACAAATGGAGTACAACTTTTCATTTCTCTGGTTGTACACAATATAGAGTTACACCATAAGTGTAGTCATACACATACCTAGAGTATTTCTGCCTATGTCATTCCACCATCTTTCCTGCCCCCATGACCCATCCCCTCTTTTCCCTCCCCTTTGATTGAAGTTTCTTCATTCTTCCCATGCCCCCTGTCCCATTATGGATCAGCATCCACTTACCAGAGAGCATTCAGCCTTTGGATTTCTGGGATTGGCTTACTCTTATTTCCCTTAGTATGATATTCTCCAATTCCATCCATTTACCTGAAAACGCTATTTTATTCTCTTTTAATGCTGAGTAATATTCCATTGTGTATATATACCACAGTTTCTTTATCCATTCATCTATTGAAGGGCATCTAGGTGGTTCCACAGTTTAGCTATTGTGACTTCAGCTGCTGTAAACATTGAAGTGGCTGCATCACTGTAGTATGCCATTTTTTAAGTCCTTTGGGTATAGACCAAGGAGTGGGATAGCTGGGTTAAATGGTGGTTCCATTCCAAGTTTTCTAAGGAATCTCCATGCTGCTTTCCAGATTGGTTGCACTAATTTGCAGTCCCACCAGCAATGTAGGAGTGTGCCTTTCCTGCACATCCTCGCGAACACTTCTTGTATTCTTGATAACTGCCATATTGACTGGCATGAGATGAAATCTTAGTTTTAATTTGCATTTCTCTAATGGCTAGAGATGTTGAATAGTTTTTCATATATTTGTTGATCAATTGTGTATCTTCTGAGAAGTATCTGTTCAGTTCCTTAGCCCATTTATTGATTGGGTTTTTTTTGGTGTTAAGTTTTTTGAGTTCTTATATATCCTGGAGATCAGTGCTCTATCTAATGTGCATGTGGCAAAATGTGCTCCCAGAATGTAGGCTTTCTCTTCACTTCATCGTTTGTTTCTTTTGCTGAGAAGCAGCTTTTTTAGTTTGAATCCATCCCATTCATTGATTCTTGCTTTTATTTCTTGTGCTTTAGGAGTCTTGTTAAGGAAGTGCGAGCCTAATTCGACATGATCAAGATTTGGACCTACTTTTTCCTCTATTAGGCATAGGGTCTCTGCTCTAATTCCTAGGTCCTTGATCCACTTTGAGTTTTGTGCATGGTGAGAGAGAGGGGTTTAGTTTCATTTTACTGCATATGGATTTCCGTTATCCCAGCACCACTTGCGAAGAAGCTATCTTTTCTCCAATGTATGTTTTTGGCACCTTTGTCTAGTATGAGATAATTGTATTTATATGGGTTTGTCTCTGTGTCTTGATCTACGTCTATGTTGGTGCCAACATCATGTCATTTTTTAAAATAGGTTTTAGTTATACATGGACACAGTGTCTTTGTTTACTTATTTTTTTTTAAATTTTTGTTTTAGTTGTTGATGGATCTTTATTTTATTCATTTATTATTTATATGTGGTGCTGAGGATCGAACCCAGTGCCTCACGCATGCTAGGCAAGCGCTCTACCACTGAGCTACAACCCCAGCCCCTCTTTATTTTTATGTGGTGCTGAGGATCGAACCCAGTGCCTCACGCATGCTAGGCGAGCACGCTACCACTGTGCCACAACCCCAGCCCCATGTTTACTTATTTTTATGTGGTGCTGAGGATCGAACCCAGTGCCTCACACGTGCAAGACAAGCGCTCTGCCACTGAGCCACAACCTCAGCTCCCGTTTTTGTTATAGCTTGTAATATAGTTTAAAATCTGGTATCATGATGCCTCCTGCTTCACTCTTCTTGCTAAGGATTGCTTTGGCTATTCTGGGTCTCTTATTTTTACAAATTAATTTCATGATTGCTTTTTCCATTTCTATAAGGAATGATGTTGGGATTTTAATTGGAATCACATTGAATCTGTATAGTGCTTTGGGTAGTATGGCCATTTTGACAATGTTAATTCTGCCTATCCAAGAGCATGGGAGATCTTTCCATCTTCTAAGGTCGTCTTCAATTTCTTTCTTTAGTTTTCTGCAGATTTCATTGTAGAGGTCTTTCACCTCTTTTGACAGATTGATTCCCAAGTATTTTATTTTTTTGAGGTTATTGTGAATGGGGTAGTTTTCCTAATTTCTCTTTCTGAGAATTCATCACTGATGTACAGAAATGCATTTGATTTATGGGTATTGATTTTATATTCTGCTACTTTGCTAAATTCATTTATTAATTCTGGAAGTTTTCTGGTAGAATTTTTTGGATCCTCTAAGTAAAGAATCATTTCATCAGCAAATAATGATAGTTTAAGTTCTTCTCTTTCTATTCGTATCCCTTTAATTTCTTTTGTCTGATTGCTCTGGCTAGAGTTTCAAGGACTATGTTGAATTGCAGTGGTGAAAGATGGTATCCCTGTCTTGTTCCTGTTTTTAGAGGGAATGTTTCCAATCTTTCCCCAAGTAGGACAATGTTGGCCTTAGGTTTTGCATAGATAGCTTTTACAATGTTGAGGTATGTTCCTACTATCCCTAGTTTTTCTAGTTTTTTGAACATGAAGAGGTGCTGTATTTTGTCAGATGCTTTCTCAGCTATAATCATAATCATATGATTCTTGTCTTTAAGTCTACTGATGTGATGAATTACATTTATTGATTTCCACATTATGCTTCACTCTTCTTGCTAAGGATTACTTTGGCTATTCTGGGTCTCTTATTTTTCCAAATTAATTTCATGATTCCTTTTTCTAATTCTATGAAGAATGTCATTGAGATTTTAACAGGAATTGCATTAAATCTGTATAACGCTTTTGGTAACATGGCCACTTTGACAATATTAATTTTGCCTATCCAAGAGCATGGGAGATCTTTACATTTTCTAAGGTCTTCTACAATTTTTCTTTAGTGTTCTGTAGTTTTCATCGTAGAGGTCTTTCACTTCTTTTGATAAATTGATTCCCAAGATTTTTTTGAGGTTATTGTAAATGGGGTAGTTTTCCTAATTTCTCTTTCAGTGAATTCATCACTGAGGTATAGGAACATGTTTGATTTATATATCCTGCTACTTTGGCTGAATGCATTTATTAGTTCTAAAAGTTTTCTGGCAGAATTTTTTGGATCTTCTACATACAGAGCCATGTCATTGGCAAATAGTGATAGTTTGAGTTTTTCTTTTCCTATTCATATTCCTTTAATTTCTTTCTTCTGTATAGTTGCTCTGGCTAGAGATGAAACTCTTAAAAAATAAAAAGGGGTAGGGATCTGAGGATGTAACTCAGTGGCAGAATGCTTGCCTAACATGAGTGAAGCTATGGGTTCAATATCCAGTACAGCCCCAAAGGAAAAAAAAATCCATACAGAGATATCCATGAAGAGATAAACAGTGTTGATGATAGTCCATGTGCAAAGCATATTGGATTCCTACATCATATTAAAAAATTTCCAGATAGACTAAATATTTGAATGTAATAAAGTTTATGTAATGAATACAGAAAAATATCCTTATGATCTAGAAGACAGGATTAAGCAAAACACAAAAGAAGAATTCATAAAGAAAATGAATGATTTCTTTAAAAATACACACTTCGGTTTAGCAAAAGACTCCACAAAGCTGGGAATGGTGGCGCACACCTGTAATCCCAGCATTTTGGGAGGCTGACAGGAGAATCTCAAGTCAAAGCCAGACTCAGCAATGGTGAGATGCTAAGCAACTCAGAACCTGTCTCTACATAAACACAAAAGAGGGCTGGGGATGTGGCTCAGTGGTCGAGTATCCCTGAGTTCAATCCCTGGGACCAAAAAAAAGACTCCACAAAGTGAAACTGTAATAGTATCAAGCATGTACTAAAAAAAAATTTACAATGCTCTTACATACCAATAAAACAGGTGAAGAATATAAACAGGCAATTCACAATAAATAAAAGATGCTCACTAGTACTTTATGGAATTTAAAGTAAAATAATAAAAATTCCATTTCACATACATGAAATGGGTAAGAATTTTTAAAATGACAGTAACAAAGAGTAGTAGGTTAACCAGCAGTGTTAAGAATGAAAATCTGGGGCTGGGTTGTGACTCGGTACAGCACTTGCCTGGCATGTGTGTGGCACTGGGTTCCATTCTCAGCAATGCATATAAATAAATGAATAAAATAAAGGTTCATTAACATCTAAAAAAAATTAAAAAGAATGTAAATCTGTACAACCACTTTGAAAAATAATTTGGCTGTATCTCAAAGTTTAAGAAGTATTTACTCTCGGACTCAGCCAATTCCTCAATTCCTCTGAGGTTTATTCTCAGAGTAATTCAAACAAATGTACACAAGAAGAAAAGGCACAAGAATATTTATTACCGGCTAGGCACGGTGGTGCATGTCTATAACCTCAGCTATTTGGTAGGCTGAGGTGAAAGGATCACAAGTTGGAGGTCAGTCTGGGCAACTTAGCAAAACTCTGCCTCAAAATAAAAAATGTAAGAGCTAGGGTTGTAGCTCAAGCGGTAGTATGCCTGGGGCTGGGGGTTCAATGAATCTCTATCTCTCTGTCTCTGTCTCTTTCTCTTTCACATACAGAGATATTCATTGCAGGAAAGTGTACAATAGTGAAAACTAGAAATAAGTTAAATGTTTACCAACAAAAGAATATATAAATATATGATAGTATATTTACAGAATGGAATACTAAAGAAGAGTTAGTATGAATGAACTAAAACTACATTTATTAACATGAGTAAAACCCAAAAACATAACATGAAGCCAAAGAGAATGAGTTGCAGAATCATATGTGTATTATGCTGCCATTTATGTTTGAAACATGGAAAATTATTATATATTGTTAATAGATGCATATGTAGATACATGAGATATATGTCCATGTACATACATATACATAGTATAAGTACAAAAACATTAATGAGAAGAAAGCTAACTCTGAAAAGTGGATACAAATGAGACAAGAGCTTCAAATATATAAATATTTTATATCCCTTAAACATCTGAAATAGGACAAAATAAGACTTAAAACCTGGATTTATATTATTCTCTGCAGTTTTCTATATGCTTGAAATATCTTATCACTTTTTATTTAATTATAGATGCTAGACAAGCACTCTACCCTTCCCCTTATTATTTCATTCTGAGACAGAGTCTCTTTTAAGTTATGCAGGCTGGCTTCCAATTTGTGATCCTCCTGCCTCAGCCTCCCAAGTGGCTGGGATTACAAATGTGTGCCACCACATCCTGCTTCTCATGATTTTTCAAATAGACAAAGTGAAAATCTATATAATAATCCCCAAGAGTCATTAAAACTCTATACATTCAGTACTATAGGGAACCAAAACCCTGGGGTTAGAAGCAAACACATCGTTCTATGGGTACTGGGTTATGTGAAAGAGGGAAAAAGAAAGAGGCAGCTGATAAATCACATAAAAAACTTCCTGGGAAAAGTGTAAGAAAATGTCCTTATCAGTTTCTACAAACTCTAGAGCTGTGCATCTTAGGGGAAGAAAACCTCAGAAGTCCCCGAGCAATTTTAAATTTCATTCTCTGGTAGAAATCAATTGGTTTTTCCCATTCTTTGGTCAACAGGTGCTCAAGTCTGCCCTTAATGTTTCCAAGTTTATGTGAACAGTGTTTTAGTAGTAAGAACTATGAAAATGCCTTCTTTTACCTGCTCTTGAAGTTTTTAACACTGAGATTCATTTTGAAAATAATACCTTATTCCAGCTGCTTGTGAAGACTGAAAAGGCTAAAGCAGCAGCCTGTCTTACTGATATTATTATTATGAACAAGACTGTTTCTATATCATTCAAATCATGGCTTTGGTTTGGAGCTGCACAAGACGACTCTACAAGCTTTCCATGGTACCTAACTAACAGCGTTACACAGGAGTGGGGGTTACAACAGCCACAATCATTTGAGGACTTGCTAACACTGATCAGAATCCATACTTCTGCAGGCAGGTATGTTATATATCAGGATTCTGACAAATTCTCCACTTCCATCTTTATACGGAGACACTCACCTTAGGCAACAAACATGATCCTGTGTCTCCTCTCCCTGAAATCAAGTCCCACTGTACTCTTTTGAGAATTAGAAAGATGTGTCTAATACGTCATACCAAACTGTCAGTGCCTATTGTCAATGCCATAGTCATGTTACTTTCTAATTTAGAAAGTGACTTACACTTTCCCCCGAATATGTCAGCCTGAGTTTCAGAAAATGATACAGAATCTTAGGAACTAAAAGACAACTTAGAGAACTTATCCAAACAAACTAGGATATCCTAGCAAATAAACTAGGATAAAGGTAACCCCAGGGCATATGCAGCAGAACTCAGTGGATACTAGGCATCATAGACCAAACCTGATTCAATTCCTGGGAGGGCCAATTTTACACAAGTATTTCAGAGTATCAGTTTAACTACTAAACAAAACACTGAACTGATGTGTTAAAACAAATATTATGGATTACAGTGCGAAACTCACATGAGTTTTTAGAATAAAATAATTTTTTACTTCAACATCTTCAGAGTCTTATGCTCTTAAAGAGAATCAAGCCAGGCATGGTGCAGCACATCTGTAATCTCAGTGACTCCAGAGGCTGAGGCAAGATTGCAAGTTCAAGGCCAGCCTGGGCAACTCAAGCAAGATCCTGTTCAACATAAAAAAGGGCTGAGGATGTGGCTCAGTGGTAGAGTCCTCTGGGTGCAATAGCCACTACCCAACTCCCACAAAAGAGAATCAAAGAATGACCAGATACAACAATCCACCTACATGATGATGACACAGTAATCATAATGATGACCATCATTTATCAAGCACTTCCTGTATTCTAGACACAGTGGTTGAGTCTTATATGCTTTATCTCATTTAGTCCTCATAAAGCTATCAGGTAATTTTAATAATATAGTTCTTTCAAGTACATACAGGAGGAAGCTAAAGGTAAAATAATTTTCACACATTTGCCCAGGTAGTAAATGGCAGAGTTGGTGTTTGATCCCCAGGTTGTGTGGTTTCAAAGCCTGTGATTTTTTTTTTTTTTTTGGTGCTGAGAATTGAACCCAGGGCCTTGTGCATGCAAGGCAAGCACTACCAACTGAGCTATATCCCCAGCCCAAAGCCTGTGATCTTAATTGCTGACTCAGAAGCTTGAAATTGAGACACAAAAAATCTAATCAGTCTTGAACTGAAAGATACTTAATCATGTATTTTTTTGTCCCTCAAGTTTTCCCAGATGTGAAAGAAGAACAATGCCTATCCCTTTCTTCATCATAATGAGGATCCAGAAGCTCATGGACACATACATATATGTGTGTTTACACACACACACACACACACACAAACAGCATCCTATTTTAGAGCTAAAAAGAATGTGGCTACACAAAAATGTGTACATGAATGTTAATGACAATTTTATTCACATTAGCCAAAATGTGGAAATTACTCAAATGTCCATTGGCTAATGAATGGATAAGCAAAATGTTATATACACACAACAGAATATTCTTTGGCCCTAAAATGAAATGAAGTACTGATATATGTTACAATATAGAGGCATACTACAAATATGCTAAGCTAAAAACGTCAGGTGCAAAAGGTCATCTGTGTATAATCTCAGCTATATGAAATGTGCAGAATAGGCAAATCCATAGAGACTGCAGGTGGATTAGTGGTTGTCAGGGTTAGGGCGTGAGGGTTCTGGGTAATGAGAAGTGACTGCTAAGGTACAGGGTGACTTTTGAGGGAGGTGAAATGTGCTCTAATTAGTGGTGATGGCTGCACAACTCTGTAAATACAGTAAAAATTGCTGAATTATACATTTTCAAAAGGTGAGGTTTATGGTGTGTGAATAAAGCCCAGTAAATTAAAAAAAATATTTTAAGAAACAATTAGCCAAAAGAAATAAATGTGAAAATACTTTGGATGAAAGTATCACAAAAATATTATACATTTTAAATATTATGCATTTCACACTTATAAAACCACATTATATACACTGTACAAAGCACGGACTTCTGCTACCTCTGCTTGGCTGCCATCTTGTCCTAGGAGAATCTTAATTCACTTCAAAGTACTTAACTCCTCTAGTTCCTGAATACCCAGTTAATAAAATGATAATGCAATCTAAACTTGCTGCTGATGGAAACACAAGGGACTTGTCCTGCTTTAAAAGAGAAAGGGAAAAAAGCCACAAAACTACCAAGGCCCTATATTCAAGGCCAGAGAAGATAACAAGACTCGATCTAGTGGAAGTGCTACCTTCCTATATTCTTTTGGGAGCTTCTTATCAGGATTTTCTATAGTGAAATTAGGCAATGGAACAACTGTAAAGATATTGCTTTAGTAAAATAACCATCAACACTGAAACAAACCCTTACCTTCATGTGCTGCTCAAAATAAACACATTATTCATTTCAACTTAAGAGTATTCTTTTATATGGCATAATTTTTTTCCCTCATTTTAAAGATAAGGAAACCAAGACACAAAGTCACCCAATTAATGAGAGGCAGAGTCAATTCCAAGCTCTGTGGTTTTTATTTTTTATTTTTTGGAGGGGGTACCAGGGATTGAACTCAGGGGCACTCGGCCACTGAGCCACATCCCCAGCCCTATCTTGTGTTTTGTGTAGAGACAGGGTCTCACTGAGTTGCTTAGCGCCTTGTTGTTGCTGAGGCTGGCTTTGAATTTGTGATTCTCCCGACTCGGCCTCCCAAAGTGCTGGGATTACAGGCACTGCTCTGTGGTTTTTTGCCATGCTATGTTAACATTTTTCTCTTCATCCATCTTGGCATCTGTTTTTCACCAGATAAGAAAGGACGGTTGAATCTGCTTTTGCAACATGAACTTGGCCCCCCAGAATTCTTAATCTCCCCTTTGCTTGTTTTGATTGGTTGCATTTGTTCTGTAAGTCTCCATAAGAAATTCTTGCTTATAGTTGCATTAAACAAATGTTTCTGAACAAATAAACCAATCTGGCCAGATCTCTCTCAATTTTTCATGAATAATGAATGAAAAGACTCAAACTCATAAAATTTTTATAAGGATAGAGATTCCTTTTCCAGTTGCTGAAAAAGGTTTTAGAATTGACTCAGAAGTACTGAACTGGCCCTGTGAAATTATTTCTGGAACTGTCCAGTCTTTGCTTTCCAACCAATCAGAGGTGACTGGATATTCTAGATGGGAAACCCACAGGCAAGACCTTCTGTGCTGGAATCATCGCTTTTCATGTATATTCTGATACTTCCATGCAACTAGCTATTTTTGAAGTTGTTATTAGGCATGGTTTTCCTTCCTTTTTTTCTCCCTCCCCTACTGGAAGCATTTACTTCACACTTCCTTGTGAGGCATGAAGGTTTTTACCTCTCTCAGAATTCCAATGGGAAGCAACTATGACACAAATTAATGAAATTACTTCATACAGTGTCACTCATCAAATCAGTGGAAGATCCAGGGATTTACCACACACTGCCCTAGCTAAGCCTTTCTCCAAGACTGAGACACTGACCACCACCACATGGAATAGGCAGTGCTCTCATGAGAGCAGTAGAGCTTAGGTATGAGGTAAGAGAAATTCTTGTTTCCCTGACAACTGAAGAGTTAGTAGTTTTATTTTCAAAACACAAGGATTGAGGTACAATAGTAAATCTAAGTCTTAATTTTCAAAAGAAGGTGGATTTATTGATGAAGGCATTAGTAATATTCCTGGATTTGTTAAAAAGGTATGTTCTGTATTGTGTGCATGTATGAATATATAACAATGAATCCCATCATTATGCACAATTATAATGCACCCATAAAAAATGTGGAAAGAATTTAGATTTCTATACATTCAGTCCTAGCCTCCTCCTCTGCAATGATTTTATAGTCTTGACCTTGGTTAATTAATACTTTCATGACACCACCCTACAAAGGTATAAGAATTTCTACTTGATGTGAAAATAAAACAAATTTTAATAAAGATACAATGTCTGTTTTCATAATGCACATTCACAAATGTAACATCAACAAAAAATACTTGTTCTAGAAAATTTCCCCGAGCTACTCAGTTTAAAGACAGCACCTTTCAATATCTGAACTAAATGAATTTACATAGTTTTACCAGAATAATACACTTCCTGTAGGTAAAGGAATCGTGTACTCCGAGTTATAAGGAAGTCAGAAGTCATTAAGCACAACAGCTTCATTTCAAAAATGAGAAGATGCCCAAGTTAAGATTGGCAAAGTTTTACAGATGTTTAACCACAGGACTGGGTCTTGGTTCCCGAGTCCTAGAAGTTCTTGTAGATGGATGATTCTTAACTTGTTGATATCAAAACCAAAGGCATTAAAAATTAGAATGTATAAGACACAGAAGCTACTCCTACTTTTAATATTTTACACCATAAATTCTTGTGACTCACCCTGCTGAGTTGATCCAATAACCTTTGGTTCTGCTCTGATAGCTCCTGGACAGCCCGTGCTTTTTCTCGATCTGCTTCCCGAAGATGAACTTGCTGCCTCTCCAACTCATCCTGTAGCTGTTTCACATCACTCTCCAGCTCTGACACTCGCCCTTCCCACTCCCCTTCTCGGTTCTCAAACCGTCTTCTCAGTTCATGTTTTTCTTGTTCTAAGTGCTAGGTGAAAAGCAAAAAGGATTCAAAAACTTAAATTCCAGTCTTTTTTCATGCTCTTAACTTTTCCTCTCCCAGTGAGCACAACAAAACACCCTGCCACGTAGGACTAGTTGCCCAATTCACAGCTACATAAATACTCCCTTCCTCCAGAGCAAGGGAAGAGCTGGTTTCACAAGGAAAACATCATTTGTATTGGAAATATTTAATGTTTACTTTCCTTGGACATGAGGTTCTAGACTTGGGAATGTACTTGGAATTTAACAAGTCAATAATCATTTGGTGAACTGTATATTTAAACAACTAAAAATGAATCCAACAAAATATTGTGGTTTTTTTTTGGGGGGGGTACCCAGAATTGAACTCAGGGGCACTTGACCACTGGGCCACATCCCCATCCCTATTTTGTGTTTTATGTAGAGACAGGGTCTGAGTTGCTTAGTGCTTCGCTGTTGCTGAGGCTGGCTTTGAACTTACAATCCTCTTGCTTCAGCCTCCTGAGCTGCTGGGATTACAGGTGTGGGCTACCACGCCCGGCTACTCATTGCCTTTTAAAGGGTTCTTGGGAACCATTTATTATGCATGCCTTAATATCAGACTCTTAAAATCGCAGAATTTTCAAAGATGGAAGAACTCCGGAGATCCTTCAGATTAACCATTTCTTCTTACAAATGAGGCAACAAAAGCAGTTTAGTGACTAGTTCAAGGTCAGTATTAGTAAATGGCAGAGCTGGGATTTGTGTCTAAATCACATGACTAGTGCCCTAAATTACAGCTTAATAAATATGTTCTGTATTTTATGTATTTCTGTATTGTTATATATTTCCAAATCATTAAGCCAAGCTCAGATTCAGGTCTACTTTAAATTGTGGCCTATTAATAAGTCTTGCATATTTATTTCTGGTCCATTCATCCATTTTTTTTTTTTTTTGGTACCAGGTATTGAACTAAGGGGCACTCAACCACTGAGCCATATCTCCAGCCCTATTTTGTGGTTTATGTAAAGACAGGGTCTCACTGAGTTGCTTAGCTCCTCACCATTGCTGAGTCTGGCTTTGAACTCGCGATTCTCCTGCCTCCCAAAGTGCTAGGATTAAAGGCATGTGCCACCACGCCCAAACATTCATCCATTCTTTTTTTTTTTTTTTTTTTGGTACTGGAGATTGAACTCGGGCACTCGACCACTGAGCCACATCCCCAGCCCTATTTTGTGTTTTATGTAGAGACAGGGTCTCACTGAGTTGCTTAGTGCCTCGCCATTGCTGAGAGTGGCTTTGAACTCGCTCTTCTCCTGGCTCATTCATTCATTCTTGAGGGCTATTTTCCTAGGGACATGGTGATGAGCAAAACAGACATGATTTCTTGCTTTATGGAGTTTTCATTCTAATGGGAGAGACTGATAGAATTGTATGTGACAAAGGATATGCAGGAAAAGTACAGATGGTTTAAGTAGCAGCTCAATAAAAAAGATCCCTGTGGATTGTAGGAAATATTTTGCTTCTGTGAGATAAATATGGATGCCTCTTTTCAGACACAAGTTATGTTCTCCTACTTAAAAAGCACAGAGTGTACAATAAACGTGCATACTCCAAGTGAGTTAAAGTAACAATCCTCACTTTTTGGTGCTCTCAGAAAAGTTCAAATGATTAAATATACCACACCAGATCCCACTCCTAAGATTGTAATTCGACTGGGAATGGAATGAGGTCTAGACATCTATGTATGAATATACACACAGGTATATGTATTTGGTTTTACAGGAAATTCTGCTACCCTGAAGGCCGGCACTGAGCACTTGTGCTCTTTCAACCTAAAATGAGCACATACATTCTCCTTTAGAGTACTCAGTCATCTCTTCTTAGGCAGCTACACTCTTTCTTTTCAAAGTTCTCAGCTTTCAAAATATTTTTATCTCTCAAAATATTTTTGGAATGCTTCTTTTGGGAAGCTTCAGGGCTAGCTTATCCTCATGTAAGAAAATCAGTCCCACTGCTTTACCAATGAGGTGTGTCTAAAAATGAGATTATCCCATTTCACTCTGCCATCTAATTCCCCTTACTTTGCTCTGAGTGATTTGTGAATGTTTCTGAAAGTCAAATTTACTCCTAAAAGAGGAAAATGCACCACAATTGAGGGCAGTCAAAAGAATATGCTGAAAGATAAAAACAGCAATCCAAAATTAAAATTCTGAGCACATTAGCAGAGAGTTTTCACTGAAAATTTCCAAGTTGACTACTTTAAGATCACTCATTTGGTTACTGCTATTCTAGTGTATTTGTTGAAAAAGTCACATCATTTTACTTTTATACATTATACAGTCCCAGGTTGGAGTATGTGTTAAAAGGGTCAAGAGATGGACATCTACTCACCAGCTTGAGATTTTTTGCTCTGTGCTTCCCTGGCATTGCTAAACTTACAAAAATGAGAATGATTTAGTCAATGTAGAAATTTCATAAAGATAGAATACAGGGAAAAATGCTAATTGCAATACTAAAACTGTCATACTTGGTTTTATTGAATTTTTCCAAAATGAAAGACTGAGCAGAAGGCAACAGAAAGAACTCAGTAATCACAGTGTTACTGAAGGCCAGATAAATTAGGCTTGTGTTCTAAAAGAACAGACTTAAAAATATTCAGCAAACAGCTGCTAGAGAACAGCCCAACCAAGCAACTAAAACAATCCAATCCACGTGGGGGGAGGGGCTGAGGACAGGTGGTGCTGATCAATCTAATCTGTCGTACATTTCTTTAAGAGGTGAGACAAACTCCCTATTCCAGGTTTCCCCACCCTTTGACAAAATTAAGACTTACCTATTAATGAACACAGAATTTAGCCCTTGGTCTGAGAAAAAAAGGTTTCTTCTGGAATTATATATTTAAGTGCTACATTAACCAGCAAATTCTAAGCAGAATGTTGGGAAACACAGAGGTCAGCCTCACCTATGTTCTCTCTTTTTTCAGGGTTATATAGTATTTTAAAAGTTAATATCGAAATTGTCAAGGTCATCAAAATAAGGAAAGTCTAAGAAATTGTCACACCTAAGAGGAGCATAAGGAGACAAAAACTAAATGTAATATGGTACCCTGGATGGGATTCTGGAATGCCTAAGCAGACAACTAAATGTAATCTGGCATCCTGGAACAGAAAAAGACATTAGACGAAGGCTAAGAAAATCAGAATACACTATGGACTTTAATGGGTATAATGTACCAGTACTGACTCATGAACTGTGGCAAATGTACCATATGAATATGTTAGTAAGAGGAAACTGGTTATAGAGTACATGGAAACTCTCTGTACTCTCCAATTTTTCCGTGAATCTAAAATTGTTCTAATAAACAGTCTACTTAAAACTCCAAAAACAAAAATATCATTAGCATACATAAAATAGATATTAACCAAAATAGATCTCTGAAAAAATTTAGAAGAAGCAAAAAAGTGTCACTATTCTCATAAGTCCAGGACATGGTTCTTGAAAAATACAAAGAGAAAGAACTGTTCTCTAAGAAGACCAAACATTGAATGCAAATCAGTGCCCTTGGATTTGCTCTTCTAGATCTGATAGTGACTCCCAGATATTCATTTTCAGCCCCCTTCCCCTTAAAAAAACAAAAAACTACTATAAAAAGAATTGGCCCAGAGTGGGGGAAGGAAAATATAATTGAAGAGACCACCTCGATGGTAAGGGATGATCCACTCTCAGCCATAATAGGAAAAAAAAGGGGTATTGTGCAACGAGAAATATTTTAATCCCTGAAGAACAAAAGTATAGAAATACAAGTTAGTTTCTTAGTTCATATTCTGGGGAAAAAACTAAGGACTTGGTTGGATATGCTTTAAGATCAAAGGGGCTTATAGATGCAGAAGAAACAAAAAGTCTCTAGAACTTAAAGAATATAAAAATCTGATTTCATGAACGAATATAGTCTTGTCGATATGGGGCTGAAAAAACTGGCCAAAATCTAAGAGTTTTTCTAGCTTGAACTTTCATTTTAACATTGAGAAACGTACAGCTAAACAACTTCTATGTTAACCTTTAAAGCATTAAAGACTTTAAAGAGTATGCCTTTAATTAGAGAAATGTAGGATCAAGTCCTTGATATTTGAAATGACAAGAACCAAATCCTGGGTATGGGAGAGAACTGGAGAGCTACTCAATTCATGAATAAGTAGGAAAGATCTTGAAAATGGCTTGTTTGTCCTGAGGTGTTTTTGTTTTTATTTTTGGTACTAGGGATTGAACCCAGGGGCGCTTACCCACTGAGTCATATCCCCAGCTCTTTTTTATATTTTATTTTGAGACAGTCTGGAAAAGTTGCTCAGGGCCTCACCAAGTTTCTGAGGCTGGCTTTGAACTTGTTATCCTCTTGCCTTAGAGCCCTGCAGGAAGGTGCAATTCTAAAGTAGTAAGGAAACAGATGGCACTAAAATAAACCCTTCTAATTTAATAGTGAAGCCACCATTCTGAGTCCACTCATTTATTATTTTCCCTGTTATTGCACAAGCAAGCCTGAACTCATCATCCTCCTGCTTCAGCCTCCCTAATAGCTGGTATTAAATGTGTGTGCCATCATGCCTAGCCTCCATTCATATTTATCTTTCAAACCAACCTGTGGCAAAATGTGTTGGACTCCAATGTCTGAGTTTTGGGAAAATAATAAATCCTTCTTGAAGAAAGGGCTGCTTCTTCACTCCCAAATGTTTAATTTAATTGAAAACACAGTAACTGTGTTAAACTTTAGAAAGAACTTTGTTTAAACAGACATTCTAAAATCTAGGTTGCTCAAAAACTATATTGTGGGGGCTGGGGCTGTAGCTCAGCGGTAGAACTCTTGTCTAGCATGCGTGAGGCACTGGGTTCGAGCCTCAGCACCACATATAAATAATAAATGATTAAAATAAAGATCCATCAACAACAAAAAATATTTAAAAAAAACTATATTGTGGGGAAAATTCATTTGCAGTTACCAAATGAAATAGTCCAATATAAATCAGGTTTGATATTCTCATATTAACATTAAAAGAATTAACAAGGGCTAGGAGTATGGTTCAGTATAGAGAGCCTGTGAGTTTGAATCCCAGCACTATGTGTGTGTGTGTATATGTGTATGTGTATACACACACACACACACACACAAAAGCAACTAATGGCAATATTTTTAAATGTTCATGTTTTGAATGTTAATATGTTTTAAATGATTTTTAAAACGTTCACTAAAACATTAGAGCTGGGTGTAGTGGTGTACACTTATAGCTCTGTCTACCCAGGAGGCTGAGGCAGGAGAATTGCTTGAGTCCAGGAGTTTGAGGTCAACATGGACAACATTGCAAAACTCCATTTCAAAACACAAAAAACTTAGAATACTTTCAGAATTTTCAACTGTATCTAGAAGAACTAGCATAAACTTGAAAATTTATTTTAAAATTGTGGTAAAATATACATAACATACAATTTACCATCTTAATCATTTTTAAGTATACAATAGTGTTAAGTACACTCACAATATTTTGCACCAATGTCCAGAATCTAAAAATTTTTTAACACTACTGTTCATATGCTGACTTGCAGAGGAGTGAAGATCTTAAATAATAGTTTAAGAGGTTAAAACCTTTTTATTATTGCCCATCAAGCCAATTACAAAATGTCAAAGGTAATTTATTCTTTTACAATAACACTTTTTGTTGCCATGGAATTTTGAAATTTTTTTCCCTCTTGAAGAAATGTATAAAGATTCCCCATGGAAACCAGGATGTGCATAATTGTACACTCAGGATTACTATGAAATCTATCCCTAATCAAACTGATACGATGTTCCTTTCAAGTCAGCTGTTTCTTCAATCAAGTTATCTCACTGAAGGAATTTCAAATCTCAAGCATAAATCTCTGCAGTAGTACTTCTTTACAGAGTTGTGTAACTGAATCTCTTTAGGAAAAAAAAAGATACCCTTTTATTTCTAGACCTCTACTTTAAATGAAATCAAACAATTCAATTCATTAGGTTGCTTTTTGGCAGTCTCCGCATAGCTTTCACAAACAACTTTTCAGAGATAAATCTTGAGTTCATCAACAGGCAGATCCAGTTAACAGGCCAACTGAACCACTACTGGGCACTCAGTCATTTCCTTTTTTCCCTGATTTTACTTTTGATATGCCTCTGGACTAGACACACAAAAATCTTATAGAAATGTTTCTGACTCCACTGACTATTCAACCAGTAGCAGTAATGTATATGAAACCCATCTAGGGTCAACTTCAGACCTTATTCAGGTCTATACTAATTTTTTTTCTCTCTGGTAAATACAGAATGAAACGAACTGGCAGCAATCAGTACTTGAGAAACAGCAGCAAATGAAAAGGAAAAGCTCATCTCCACTGTTGTAGATGACAACCCCCCCCCTTTTTTTTTTTCAAATCTCATTTTTAGAAATGCTAATATTCTGTACTGCATCCAAGTCTCTTTGCTAGTTAAGAGCAAGAAAACAAACAGGCATAGCTCTGAAAGACTTTGGTCTAGGAAATTCTGAAACCTTACAGATACTTTAAAAGATATTTATAACAGTTATAAAGTAATTGGGTTCTCATAGGTTGCACCTGGCATAAAACTGCAAGCCAGAACACGGAAAAGTATGGCTTTTTACAAATAAATATTGAGGCCCAAATTAAATCCACTACCAGTGGTCACATGTTGAACCCCTCGCCTGGTTTCTGCAATAGAACCACATTTCTTAATCCCCAAGTATTTTAAAGCTATATAAAGCATCTTTAAGGGCACTTGTTTCCCATAACTTTGACCTGCCAGGAAGTTAAGACAAGGGCGTCTGGAGACCTTAATGCCAAAACTGGAAAGCGTTAGGCTAACACCCTGATTAGAGATTAACTACTTCCCTGAAAACCTGCAGCATATCTTAAATGCTTACCGACTTTCTCATTTTTCTGTGTGCAGACATCGCCTCAGTGCTGTATAAATTAGTCATACTGTAAGCTCTATTTTAGATGCTGTGTACTGTACATATATAGAACGGCAGTGGAAGCATGCACGGACCCATTTGCCATGAGCGGGGTGGGAAAGTCAGGTGGGTTCAATGAATATCCTGAATTGATAATTAGAAACTGTCTACCCTACAACCTCCTGTTCCAGACGATTTTCTTTGAGATAGGGTAAGCATGGAAGGGGAGAGAGTAAGTGGCTCCCCAAACTGCCTAGGACTAGAAGGGTACCTGGTCTGTCCCTGCTTCCCACCTATCCAGAGAGATCCTCACCTCCAGCTTGTCGGTCAGCTCCTTGTGCATCTGCTCATACTGCCGGCTCATGTCCTGATTCCTCTCGAGCAGCGCCTTGCCCAGACGAGCCGCCAACACCAGATCCTTCTCTTTCTGCCTTATCACCGACAGGAGCTCGGGGTCCTGGGCAAGCGGCGGCTGTGGTCCGACCCCCTCCGTCGGAGGCCCGGGCTCGGCCTGAGGATGCTCCCCGGGGTCGGAGGGCCGCTCCCCGGCCGCCAGCAGCGCCAGCTCCTCCTCTAAAGCCAGTTCCAGTTCCCCAGGGCCCCCGGGGAAGGAGACGAGGGCGGCGGCGGGACTCTGGACTGCGTCCCCGGCCGCAGCAGGCAGCTCCATGCAGCAGGCGCTGTCCGGCTCTGCGGGTGCTGAAGCGCGGCCGGCCAAGCCCAGGCAGAAGGCGGACATGGCCCGCGCGCGCGGAGCCCGCAGCGGTGCGGCCCGGCCGGCGCGCGCCAGGCTGCAGGGGGGAGGGGCCCCGCCGCGCCGCCCGCGCCCCGCGCCGCGGCACGCGCCCCCCGGGTCTCCGCGAGCCCTGGGCGCGGCGCGCGCCGGCCCGCCCCTCCCCCGCGCCGGCTGCACGCGCCCCCGCCCCCGGGCTCAGCTGCTCGCGCGCGCCGGGGAGTGGGAAACGAGGAGTCGGGGGTGGGAACGGGAAGGCCAAGGAAGGGAAGGCTGAGGGGCCGAAGCGGGAGGTGAGGATGCGAGGAGGAACGCTGCCGCCGCCGCCGGGTTTTCAACCGCCCTGTTGCTGCCGCCGCCGCCGGCCAAGCAGCGTCTCACGGGGCGGGCTGCGCTCCGCTGTCGCTGCGACGCTCGCTGTCGCTGCTGCTGCCAGCGGCCGTTCTCTGCAGCCGCGCTCCATGTCCCCCGGCTCGGCGGCAGCCCCAGCAGCAGCGGCGACGGCGGCGGCTGCTGCTGCAGGGGCCGAGGCAGCGGCTCCACATCGCGCGCCGCGCAGCCCAGGGAGCTCCTTCCTGCCTTCCCGGCTCCTCTAGCTCACCGGGCCGGCCACACCCCGCCCCGGGCTTCCGGCCGCGCCCCTCTCCCCGCCCCTTGCCGGCGCCTGACGCGCGCGGGCACCTGTTCGCCGCGCCCGCGCGGGATTCGCCAGCTCGTGGGTCTCCTCACTGGCGCCCAGGTGGCGCCGGCCGCCGTAACCCCTGAGCTGCCTCTCGTCCGCTGCCGGCTGCGCGCGCCGCCTGCGGGGGTGGAGGCGCACCCAACCCCTAACGGTCCGGGCCGCCCTCCGGCACGGCCACGCCCCCGGCCACGGCCCCACTTCGCGGCGCGGCCCCGCCCTCAGCCTCGCTCCCACTGCGGGCGCGGCCCCGCCCCGGCACGCTCACCTCGGGGTGTGGCCTCGCCCGGGTCCCGCACTCACCTCGGCGGAGCGCGGCCCCGCCCCCGGCCTCGTTCCCACCCTGGGCGCGCCCCCTTCCCGGCCTCGCTCCCACTCCTCGGCTGGGGAGGGTCTCCAGGTTCCACTCTAGTCTCTTAGGTGGTCTGTGGGTCAGCGAGACGGGGGACATTCCTCAAAGACAGGTGGCGGAGCCCCGAGAGATTCGCAGTCCCGGAATCTAGGTCTGGGCACCCACGAGAGCTAAGCAGTCAGGAGAGGGAGCCCTAGAGAGCTGTAGGAGGAGGGATGACTTCGGAAACCTGGCATCTTAATGATGATGACTCAGGAATATGAAGGACCAGATGCTTGGGAAGATCAGCAGCGCCGAGAGAAAGGGTTCGTGTGGAGAAATAACGGAAAAAACTGCTCACAGATGGGAGTACGAAGCGAAGATTCCTCCCTAATAATAGCTGCCCCCTCTTTTTTTTTGTTACTTAGGGTGTGCCAGTGTCCATAGTAAGTCCTTTTTATGCATATCTCACAAGGAGTTTATAAAGTAAATACTGTCGCTTTTCCCATTTTACTGTGGAGGAAACTGAGGCCTGAAATTTTGATCCAGGATGGCTGATTCTAGGGTTCACTGTCCTTTAGATCCGCTGTCCTTTACTTTCTTCACATATGACCAGTCTTCAAGAAGATAGTGGTAGTTTATGAACAAGATGGACTGGCTCAATATAGAAGCGAAGCTTTTTGCAAGGATCAAAAGGATTGAAGAGTCCACTGGATAACTTCCAGTCAGTTCTTGCTTTGACCTCACTGGTGATGCTCTGGGTCTCCTATTTTCAGAAACAATTCCGTCTGAAGCCAGTATTGGTTCTTATTGTTTCCTTTTCCTCTTAGATGACAATACAGTTTTTCAGTTGGATCATACTTTGACTCTTTTTGTCCCAGTGAGGTAGAAATTTCAGAATACCGAGAGGCTGAAATGGGTCAAATGGTTTCTATGGTTCTTATTCCTTATTAAATGCAGAACCTAAACAATATTCAGGTTTCACAATCTATGTTCAGATGGGAAGTTAAGAATTCAAAAGGGGGGCTGGGGTTGTGGCGCAGTGGTAGCGTGCTCGCCTAGCACGCGTGAGGCACTGGGTTCGATCCTCAGCACCACATAAAAACAAAGATATTCTGTCCACCTAAAACTAAAAAATAAATAAATAAATATTAAAAAAAAAAAAAAAAAGAATTCAAAAGGTCCTGAGTCTCAGGGCCGCCTTTGGAAAGGCGATAGACAACAGAGAGGGCTGAATGTGTGCACTTGATCATGGTGCCATTCAAGCATTGCAATGTTCTCACTTTTTTACTGTGGTCTCCTCTGAGCAGAAATTGTGGGCCCTGGGGAGATCTCGTTGCTACTTCCTTGTGTCTTGTTTGAATCACAGATGGGCAAGTTTCTCATTACCTTAAATAAAGACACACAGATGGAGAACAAACACGGTTCCTTATCAAAAGCGGGGTCAGTTTTGTTTATTTGTTGATGTTTTTTCTCTTCATACAGACAGGCAGCCTACCTTTCCAAAAGAGACCTTGGCTTGATTCCCTTTAATTCAGTGGTCCTGATCTATTAAACATGGTGTGAAAATGAACTATTCGCATGCTCACTCTAGCTCCTAACTGTCTTCCCTAACAATGTTCCACTGCCTGCCCTGGGTAGGAAATGAAAATTTCTTACTGTAGTTTTGGCTCTAAGCGCTATATTCTTGTAAATGGCCAAAGGAGAATCGGCTTGTTTGGGCAGCTATTTAGAATAATGATTCTTAAACTTTTTGGCCCTAGAATCACTTTATATTCCTAAAAATTAGTAATTATTGAGGACATCAAAAAGTTTACTTTATGGTCGGGCACGGTGGTGCACGCCTGTAATCCCAGCACTTTGGGAGGCTGAAACAGGAGATTCGCGAGTTCAAAGCCAGCCTCAGCAATGGCGAGGTGCTACGCAATTCAGTGAGACCCTGTCTCTACGTAAAACACAAAATAGGGCTGGGGATGTGGCCCAGTGGTCAAGTACCCCTGAGTTCACTCTACAGTACTCCCCCTCCCAAAAAAAAGAAAAAGTTTTACTTTAGTTGGGCATGGTGGCTCACACCTGCAAACCCAGCACTTTGGGAGGCTGAGACTGGAGAATTTAAGTTCACAGCCAGCCTTGGCAACGGTGAAGCACTAAGCAACTCAGTGAGACCCTGTCTCTAAATAAAACCTAAAATAGGGCTAGGGATTGTGGCTCAGTGGCCGAGTACCCCTGAGTTCAATCCCCAGTACCTAAAAAAAAAAAAAAAAAAAAAAAAAGTCTTACTTTATATAGCTGTAGATATTGATATTTGATTTTTTGTTTTGGTACCAGGGATTGAATTCAGGGTTGCTTAATTACTAAGCCACATCCCCAACCCATTTTTTTTTTAATATTTTATTTTGCGACAGGTCTCATTAGGGCCTCACCAAGTTACTGAGGTTTGTCTGGAACTTGCAGTCCTCCTGCCACAGCCTTCTAAGTCACTGGAATTATAGGTTTGCACCACCGTGCCCAGCTAAAATATTAATTTTTAAAAAGTTAAAATAGCGGGCATGATGGTTCATGCCTATAATTCCAGTGACTTGGGATGCTGAGGTAGGAGGACTCAGCAAGTTCAAAGCTACCCTCAGCAACTTAGCAAGGCCCTAGGTAACTTAGTGAGACCCTGTCTCAAAAAAAAAAAAAAATTGGGGGCTGGGATTGTGGCTCAGTGATAGAGCGCTTGCCTTGAATGCATGAGGCACTGGGTTCAATCCTCAGCACCACATAAAAATAAATAAATAAAGATATTGTGTCCATCTACGACTAAAAAATATTTTTAAAAAAAATTTGTGGGCTGGGGTTATAGCTCAGTGGTTAAGTGCCCCTGGGTTCCATCCCTGGTACCAAAATAAAATAAAAAGTTAAAATACAGTGCTGGGAATGTAGCTCCGTTGTAAAGTGCTTGCCTAGCAAGTACAAGGTCCTGGGTTCAATCCCCAGCATCACACACACCAAAGTTAAAATATGGAAGAATTTAAAATATTCAATTTAAAATATTTATAATAAGCCTATTACATGTATGAAGATATTTTTATGAATAATAATGATATGTTCCCAAATTTAAACAAACAAAATTGCATTATTTCATTTTTACAAACCAAGGATGTTCGTAAGTGATAACTAGCTTTCTCTTTTCTTTCCATGAGCATATGGGCATACAGAACAAATAATGTGTTACCAATGCACTTTGTTACCTGTTATACTTTGGATCTTAAGTGTCCCCCAAAGATCCATGTGGTAGAGTCTTGGTCCCTGGTGCTGTGCTATTGGGAGGTTATGGAACTTTTAAGTGGTGGGACCTAATGAGAGATATTTTTTTAGTTGTAGATGGACACAATACCTTTATTTTATTTACTTAGGTTTTTTTTTTTTTAATGCTTCATGAGGTTTTTGGGGGTTTTTAAATACTTTATTTTTATTCATTTATTATTTTTATGTGGTGCTGAGGATCGAACCCAGTGCCTCACACATGCTAGGCAAGCACTCTACCACTGAGCCACGATCCCAGCCCCCTTTATTTATTTTTATGTGGTGCTGAGGATCAAACTCAGCGTGTGCTTCACATGTACAAGGCGCGTGCTCTACCACTGAGCCACAACCCCAGCCCCCTGACTGGAGATCTTTAGACCTCTGGGAATGTGACTTTAAAGGAAATTGTGGGACTCTTGCTCCTTCTCCTTTCTCTCTTTTTCTTCCAGCCCCTGAGGTGAGCAGTTTTACTTCTCCATATGCTGCCTTGCCCATAGTAACAGAGCCAACTGATCATGTATGGAAAACTTTAAAACTGAGAAATAAACTTTTTTCCTTATAAGTTAGTTATCTCAAACATTTGTTACAATAACAAGTTTTTCTTAATTCATATTAGAGTATCAATAGTATTACCCACTATTGTTTTTGCAACTTCAGTGCAAATGACAATAGTTAAAAATAGTATTCAACAATCAACATTATTATGAAATTAGCTTTATGATTATTACATAAATTAAAATTACTATCATTTCAATTATTTTGAAAATAGTTTTAAGCAGCCACCCCTACTCTTGAAAAGGCTTTTAGAGACCTTCAGGGGTCAGTGTGCCACATTTTGAGGACTGCTAATTAAAGGCCATTCAAGACCATTTGTCAGCTTTGAGGTAACAGAATGAGCAGGTACCTGCCTACATGGAAATTAGTACAAAGATTTAAAACTTATCAAAGCGAAGATATGACAACTCTCTGGCTTCTAAGAAGCTTATTATTTTGTTTATTCTACTTCATGCTAAAACAAAGCATGTTCCAAGTTCTTTATATAACACTCATTTAATCCTCACAATAACCTTATAATGCTAGTGTGTAAACATCAATGTACATCAATGTACTAGTACATCATACTGTGATATTAGTGTCTTGGGCCTGTCTGACTCTAAGATGCTAGCTCTTAGTTACTATGCCTCAATTCACATTTTTAATCCATTATATATTCTTTTAAAATACATTTTCATTACTGTTCATTTTGGTACCTGGATATTCTGGTGAATTTGAGTATAACCCATGATAATAAACCAAGGATGGATTCCTACGTAAGCACTATTACCACACTAAGGACCAAAACATGAATCTTTCCTTCTTAGAAATCTTGATATTTCTAAATATGACAACATTCATCCAATTTCTCCAAGTTGTTTATTTTTTATTAACATCTTGATTTGTAAAAAGCTGGAAAGTGTAAAAGACAAAACATTTCCCAGAAAACTTTGTTTTTGAAAAGTCAAGTGTTGAATATGAAGAGCTGGCAAAATATGTGATAAAACAGTTCTATGCTTGGTATTTTCATTCAGTACAGGGGTGTGTGCATGCTTGCACACACATGCACACACATGAGTGTCTTCAGTTGTATATTTATTAACTAGTCATGGAAATATGGAAGTCTCAAAAAATTCTAAAGTGTTATCCAAAGCTTCTTCCATAATTTTAGAGAGAGTTGACTCAACATTTTGCAAAATGTGGTATATATACTTCTGTGGTTCTCAAATTGATTTTTAGGAGAAAAACATTAACTTTAGTGGCTGATGCTCACCAGCATCAGTTCTCAACAGATGTCCTGCCTGCCTGGTGTAGATGAATGCCTTCTTTGCTACCCAGAAGGTAAGTCTAAGCCTCATCTTGCCATTATCTGATACACAGTGAGTCCCTAACTTCTTTTCCTCCAGTTTCTATTCCTTCCCATCAACACCCTGACCAACTTTCCTCTTCCAGATAAAAGCTCTGCTACAGTTTGGACAAATGACCTCCCAAGACCCACATGTTAAAGGCTTGGTCTTTAGCCCAAGGTGGTGGAACCTTTAAGAGGTAGGGCTTTAGGGGAGGAATTCAGGTCATCCAGAGTGCTCTTGTGAAGGGCACTTGGGGACCCTAGCCTTGTGTCTTCTTCTTCTGTGTCTTCCACTTCCTGGCCATCATGAATTGAGCAGGCTTTGCCACCATGCATTCCCATCATGGGGCCACAGGCCCCAAAGCAATGGGGACAATAGACCATAGATTTACAGCTCTAAACTGTGAACCAAAACAAACCTTTCCTCTGTTTAGTTGATTATCTCAGGTATTTTGTTACCATAACAGAAAACTAATAAAAACTTCTCCTAAGGTTTTGCATAATACCCCAGGTCCAACCTGCCCTGTTACCTCTGCCCATTATTTCCTGGTGACCATTGTTTTCAGGCCCAAATTTATTTCCCTCCCTTATGATTGGACATTTCTACTCCTTCCTCTTAATGATTAAGAGTACAAACTCTTTCTCGAACCTACTAAGTACAAACCCTACTTCTATCACTTAGGAGTTGGTTGATCTTAGACCTCTATGCCTTAGTTTCTTCATTTATAAAATGATTGCAATAAGAGTACTTATCTCATAAGGTGGTTCTTAAGACAAAAATATTTCATATATGTAAATCACTTAAAATGGACCCTGGCACATGGTAGGTACAATGCAGGTGTTTGGTAAATACATAAATGTATAAAATAATTGAGCACAAATCTCTCCTGGTGTCATGATATTCGCTAATGTTTATGTCCATCTGCTTTTCCCTTATCTACCAGCTTCCTTTCAAAATAAGTTTATTAAGTTAAAAGATGAGTCAATTCAAATAAAAATAATAATACAGGTGGTACCAGGTATAAAAAAGTTATTATGTTGGTATGCAAGTGACTAAAGTTAGGGTACAATGGAGTCACTGAGAGTGAAAATCTGGGGTTCCTGGATTAGATCTGCCATTAAGTGGCTATGTAGTTTTGAGCACAGTATTTAATGTGCTTGGGCTTTGCTTTCATCATCTATATCATAAGAGGTTGGGCTGGATCATCATCCCTTCATCATGTAAACCAGTGGTTCTTGACTGGGTGTAACTTGTGCATGAATGCACCTGTGCATGCACGTGCACACACACACACACACACACACACACACACACACACATCACATTAACTCACTCTCTAGGGACATTAGGCAATGTCTGAAGATATTTTGTTGGTTGCCACAACTGGATGGGAGGAGGTGCTAATGACATTGACTTTTTACTTTTTAAATTTTTTTTGGTCCCAGGGATGGAACCCAGAGGTGCTAAACCCTTGAGCCACATCCTCAACCCTTTTTTATGTTTTATTTAAAGATAGGGTCTCACTAAGTTGCTTAGGACCTCGCTAAGTTGCTGAGGCTTGTGTTGAACTCATGATCCTCCTGCCTTAGTCTCCCTCCCCAGCTGCTGGGATTGCAGGTGTGCACCACTGCACCTGGCTTGGCATTAACTTGGTAGAGGCCAGAGATGCTGTTAAACACCCTACAATGCACAACTCAGCCTCTCACAATAGGAATATCTGGCCCCAAATGGTAGTATCAAGGTCAAGAAACTCTGATTAAAACAACCTTCTCTGGTGCACAACTGTAATTGCAGCAGCTTAGGAGGCTGAGACAGGAGGATTGCAAGTTCAAAGATAGCCTCAGCAACTTAGTGAAACTGTGTCAATGTAGAAGGAACTGGGGATATAGCTTAATTAAGTGCCCTTGGGTTCAATCCCCAGTACCAAAAAATAAAAATAAAAAAAACAAAAACAAAGAAACAGGCTTCCACAACTTGACCATAGAGTTTGTTGCCTGAACAAGATATAAATGGGCTTGCTATTGTTTGAACCTTGAATGTCACCCAAAGACCTAAGGGATTGATCTCCAGGGAAGTGCTATTGGGAGATGGTGGAACCTTTAAGAGGTGGAGCCTAGCAAGAGGTCTTTAGGTGATTGGAAGTGTGCCCTTGAAGGTGACACCCTAGGCTCCTCCTCATTCTTTTTTTTTTTAAGATTTTTTTAAAATTGTAGATGGACACAATGTCTTTATTTTATTGCCTTGTATGTGGTGCTGAGGATCGAACCCAGGGCCTTACACATGCGAGGCAAGCACTCTACCACTGAGCCACAATCCCAGCCCCTCCTCCTCATTTCTTTTTTGCCTCCTGGCCAGGAACTGAATGCTTTTACTCCACCCTGCACTCCCATCATGATATGCTGCCTCACCACAGGCCCAAAGGAAGGGAGCTATTTGATCATGGGCTAGAACCTTCAAAACTGTGAGGCAAAAACAAACCTTTTCTCTTTATAACCCAATTATCTCAGATATTTCATTATAGTAACAGAAATCTGACCAATCCAGGGCTCTATATGAGAGAGGCTACAATATGAACACCAGGGTGCTTTTGGCTGCTTTCAGAAGTTTTCTTCTGGAAAAACCAACTCTTAATAGAGCCACACCACTTAGGTAAACAAGCAAACAAACCCAAAAACCCTTTTGACTGATCATGATGTCATGTACCTATAGTCCCAGCTACTCTGGAGGCTCAGGCTGGAGGATCCCTTGAGTTCAGGGGCTCAAGGCCAGCCTGGGCACATATTGGGGGGAAAAGCCTCACCCTTCTTTGGGCTAAACTGTTCCCAATATTGACAAAATTACTCCCTATCCTACCCCTCCCTGTTCTAATGATTTGACTGTTTCCATTGCCTGGAGTCATCAGAAAATAACTGCTTTACATTCAGGTTGGCTATTTTTGGTTCTTCCAATACCCACACCTAGAAAGATTTGTGGCTTAATTTTCTGTGTGTTCACATTTTTCTGCTTCTTTTCGACGATCTTGGCCCTAAACACACTGCTCATGTGTTTTGCTACATACATCATTCATCTGAAGCTATTTTAAAACATTTCCTAGTTTTATTTCATTTCAAGAATTTGTCAAACATTTGTTATATCTTGTTCTTTCTGCATCACATTCTGGCTTAATCTCTTGGCAGGCAAGTTATTTATATCTATTGATACTGCTCATACTAACACTGCTTTTTAAGCAAATTTCCTCCTGTTTTTATCCTCTATTTTTCTTTGTCAATTTCAGAAAAAAAATTGTAGGAATAGTATATCATTCACTTTCTAGGACAACTAAAAACTTTTACTGGCAGATAAAATATTTTTAATCTGTTTTACTTTTTCTTTTCTTTCTTTCTTCCTTTCTTTTTTTTTCAATTCCAGAGATTGCCTGAGCTACATCCCCAGCCCTTTATTTTTTAATTTTGAGACAGGGCCTTGCTAAATTACTGACACTGGTCTCTAACTTGTGATCCTCCTGCCTCAGCCTCCAGAGTAGCTAGGATTATAAGTGTGTACCACCATACCCAGCTGTAATCTGTTTTCCATAGTTTCTGTTATCATTGCTACTACTACACATTTTACTCTTAATAAAAAGCCTTTGTGGACTTCTTGATGTCTTCTTGTGATCACATGTACTTTTCTGAAAGGTCTAAGACAAAATTGCCTATCCTGGAGAACCTAGCTATGTTTTGTCTGGGGTGTTTGTGTAGGCGTGGGATGGATATGCATAGTTCATGCTCTGGGAAGATGATTGGTCTACTCCACTAGCAAATAATGCTAATTTAATTTATATCTGACAACAACTGGGAGAAATAAGTTTTTATTGGTGATTAAATATTTTTACAGCAAATTAATCTTTTTTTAAATATTTTTTTAGTTGTTGATGGATCTTTATTTTATTCATTTATTGTTTATATGTGGTGCGGAGGATCGAACCCAGTGCCCCACGCATGCTAGGCAAGTGCTCTACCACTGAGCTACAGCCCCAGCCCAAATTAATTTTTTAAAGGTACCAAGTTTTAAGGAAATCCAGTGGCTTGTATAATTACCAAGATAGCTGGGCACAGAATATTTACTGAGGAACCCATAGAAGTTGTTATGGGTTTGGAATTAGCATTATACGACAACATTAGGATTTTTAGAACAATTTAGACAACATGATCTCTAACCTCAAGGAGGATTCCACCTGTGTTTGTATAAAAGAATGCAGCTAAACTGGGTGTTCCTTTGTCTCCCCATGGCTTGTCCAGAGTTCTCACCATAGGAAATAGAATAAAGCAGCTGAGAACTAGAAGCCCTAGTTTTAAGATAATACTTCCCCAGTTATTGGCTGAATAATCCTGGGTGTATTTGTTGACTTCTGTGTTAACAGACATTGTATTAATTTAAAAAACTTTGTTCACTGATGGAGGCTTAAGGCCTGTAGAGTGTACCTCCATCCAGTAGGAACTTGGTACATTTTTGTAATAAATGAATAATGTGTATAAAGCAGCACATTGCCAACACAGCACTCACTCAATAAGATGTTAAAACAAAGAAGCCAAACAACTCCTTGACCTTAGAATGCCAGATTTATTTCACACTAAAATGGCCTATATGGTTTGTATTAACCGCTTCATTTATTCGGAACATTTATCACGTAGAAACCATTATGCTAGATATTATTATATCTTTGTGTATATGTATATATAAAACTCATATATATGTATATATCTTTATATATGTGTATATATATATATCATGATCCTTGTCCTCACAAAATTTATAATTTAGTAAAGGCTTGACAACACAAACAGAAATAACTATAATTATTGGCAGTACTGGAATTATATTAAACAGTATATTAAGCACCTTATAAATTATGCAATGCATGTTTTAGAATTCAGAGAAGGGAGAGAGTGCCAGATACAGTGGCATAAAACTAAAACCCTTATTATTACTGTGTGCTGGCAATTCTAAACAATGTCAGAGGCAGCATATTCCCACCTCTCCACCTGCCCTTCACCTCAGTGTGCCTCTGAGTTCGTTTGACCATGTTTATGTCAGAGAGTGTGGTCACACTGAATATTCCCTGGTCTCACCATGACTTGTCCATTGCCATACCATTTTTTTTTTTTTTTAGTTTTAGTTTTTGTTTTTGAGTACTGAGGATTGAACTCAGGGCTCCTGGACCACTGAGCCACATCCCCAGCCCTATTTTGTGTTTTATTTAGGGACAGGGTCTCACTGAGTTGCTTAGTGCCTCGCCATTGCTGAGGCCGGCTTTGAACTCACGATTCTCCTGTCTCAGCCTCCCAAAAGAGAAAGAGCTCAACATGGCTTCCTGCCTGTGGGAATGGACATACTTCTCCTTTATTGGCCAGTGTAAATGTAGGTGAAATGACTATTTCTCCTGGCTTCTCTGACCCCCCTCTGCAGCAAATCACATTGGGCTCCTCTTCCTGCTATCCCACTCCACCCACCCATTCCCTGTCTAATAAAGAAAGGGATTAGAGAGAGAAGCAAGCAGTCCTGATGGGTTTAGAAAATAATTGCATAGGAGAAAGCTGTGTGCATGTTTTATTATACATTTATATATCTACAGAAATCAAGAATTTGCAAAGTCTTAGATTCCAAAAGACATACGAAATCACCCAATTAAAAAAAGACATGGCAAAGACTCAAAAACTAGTTATATAATTTAATTTAATTGAAGAAAAACCAAGAAATACATCAAAGGTATAAATCTGCATTTCCCTGGGGTCTCAACTCCGTGATTCAGCTTTTTAAAGTAAGTGGGTCAGAAAACTGCTAATCCTATAATGATTTTGTTCAACTGTACTCAGCTGGTAGATTTATTTCTTGCAGATGTAAAAAAAAAAAAAGTGTGTTAAAATTGTTAACGTTGGTGTCAACTCCAAATCACGTTGCTCTGTTTATTCACCGTAAGTACTGCATTTATTTTCTCCATCGGCAGTCTGTCCTTTTAATTGGCAGGTGGTGACAATACTGTTGGTGGCTCTATTTCGAAATGTCGTATTCATGTCGCACAATTCTATGGCTTAGCTGTTAACAGTGACACCAGATAACAGGATGTCTCAGACTGAAATTCAACAGGAAATAACCCCTTGCAGGAGAACACGAGGACAAACACAGAAGGCAATAGATTGATTTTGTGGAAACAGCTCAAGTTTGAAAACACGAGCTGCCAGTCAGCATGGAAAAGCTACTTCTTTTCAGGTGCAGTCAAATGCACATAACATAAAGTTTGCCATCTTGACCATTTGCAGCGTCCAGTTCGGTAGCGTGGACTGCACTCCCATCATTATTGCACCTGTCACCAGCATCCATCCACAGAACTCTGCATCCCACAAAAGTAAAGCTCTATGCCATTAAACAAGTCTCCCTCCCTTTCCTCCCCTCACCCTCTGGCAACCACCACCCTATTTTGTCCCTTGGATTTTGATGGCTCTAGGGACCTCAAGTAAGTTGCATCGAATGGTATTTGTCCTTTCATGACTGGCTTATTCTACATCACATAATATCCTTAGGCTCCATCCATATTGCAGCAAATATGAGAATGTCCTTGATTTTTTGGGCTGAAGAATATTTCATTGTCTACCACATTCTGTTTATCCAGCCATCCGTCAGTGGATGCTTGAGTTGCTTCTACCTTTGGGCTGTTATGAACACGGGTGTACAAACATCTTTTTGTTTGAGTCCCTACTTTCAATTCTTTTGGGTACATACCCAGAAGGGGAATTGCTAGATCATATGTTAATTCTATTTTGAGCATGTTGAGGATCCGTTTTCCTTAAAAACTGCCATATTTGTTTCCATAGTGGCGGAAGAACTATTTTTAAGTTGTCTGATATTGGGATGTACCCACTTTGCTCTCATTCTTTCAATAAACATTACTGAGCATTTGCTTTATAGAATGATCATACTAGGCTCTGTGAAGTTTATAAATAAGTCAAATTTGGAGGTACAAAATGAAGAGATAAATATAAATATATATGAATAGAAAGTCACTCCTAAATCAGAGCAAGGCTTGAGTCCAGGGGTTCAACAGCATCCATTTTTTGATGCTGGGGATTGAACATAGGGCCTTTTGCATAAAATATTTATCTATCAGAAGGGGAGGTGGAGCTGGGCACGGTGGCGCATGTCTGTAATCCCAGCACTTAGGGAGGCTGAGACAGGAGAATTGCAAGTTCAAAGCCAGCCTCAGCAACAGCAAGGCGCTAAGCAAGTCAGTGAGAACCTGTCTCTACATAAAACACAAAATAGGGCTGAGGACGTGGCTCAGGGGTCAAGTGCCCCTGAGTTCAATCCCCAGTACCCCCCAAAAAGGGGGGGTTTATTTGGAAGCAGAGAAAAAGAAGCATACAGAGATGAATATTGGGAGTCCTATTTAAATATGGCTCAGCAATGAACTTCTGGTATACTGACTCAGTATCCAAAAAACCAATCTGAGAGACACTTTGTGTGTGTGTGCGTATGTGTATATGTGTGTGTGTGTGGGTGTGTGTGAGAGAGAGAGATATACATACATACTGGGTTTCAACACATCTCCAATCATTTTTATTTTATTTTGAGACAGAGTCTCCCTAAGTTGCCTATGCTGTCCTTGAACTTGTGATCCTCCTGCCTCAGCCTCCTGAGTCACTGGGATTACAGGCATGTACCACCATGCCTGATGAGAGATGCTTTTTTAGCTCATTCATCTACCTCTCCTTATTCTAATGATATGCTCTGTAAGCTGTGTTCTGATTGCAGTTTGGCTTCTCTGCCCACAAAGGGAGAATGTTTTTGGTCCTGCCAACATTAGCATTTTTTTCTTCTTCAAGAGCTTACATTTCTTATCATAAATTAATAATTTGGATCCTTGTTTTAAACATTGGACTCGGTCCTAATTAATGTGAGTCCAATTTTAAAACATGGATTCTCTCTTGATGTCAAAATCAGATTTCTCAGACTTTCAGACCACAGACCAGGACCAGGCATATAATAAGCACTCTATCAGTATTGAATCTTGTTATCAACAGGAAGTTCTGCAAGGTATACTATCTCATGAGGTCTCTTGGTAGACAAAATTTGAGCTCATAAGGCACACAGGCTTCTTGTCTAGTGAAATCTATACAACTCATTCTCAAAGTGCAAACAAAGTTAAGAGGATTTTTTTTTTTTTTTTGGTTGTCTTCTAACTTCTTTTGGTGTTCCTTCCTCTGCTTCCAAGGAACCCACATCCCCAGGATTTTCTACTATGGTAAGACAGAGCCAGTCTCTAGGTAGTACCTCTAGCTCTAGCCTTCCCAGGACCCAGCATTTACCATATCCAACTTGAGAGATTCAGATTCATTGATGCCAATGCTGTCATGATGGATAATTTCTACAGATTACTACTCTGTAGATTACTACAGGGTTTTTTTTTTTTGTTTGTTTGTTTGTTTTTTTTTTGCTATTGGGGATTGAACCCAAGGACACTTTACCACTGAGCTACACTCCAAGTTCCTTTTTTTTTTTTTAAATTTAGAGATAAGATCTTGCTAAGTTGCTTAGGACCTCGCTAAGTTGCTGAGGCTGGGATCCTCCTGCCTCAGGAGGAGGAACAGAATCCTCAAATTGCTGGGTTTACAGGTGTGTTCCACCACACCTGGTTACATACGTGTTTTACTCTTCCTGAAAATCTATGGCACACATCCAAAGAAATACTCTCAAATTGTAGCATTTAATTGACTGGGAGAGGTCAATAAGGGCAAAGTTTTTTGGTCATATGAGATCCTTTTAGTATTTCTTGGTCTATTGGGGTTTTTTTTTTGTTGTTGTTGTTTTGTTTTGTTTTTTGTTTCATTTTATTTTCATTGCCCCTTTAAGAATTCTGGGCTCGGGGCTGGGGTTATGGCTCAGCGGTTGAGCGCTAGCCTTGCATACGTGAGGCGCTGGGTTTGATCCTCAGCACCACATAAAATAAATAAAGATATAAAAAAAATAGCACATCATATAAAAAAAATAATTAAAAAAAAAAAGAATTCTGGGCTCATGACAGAAAGACAGCTCTTGCTTTCTCTCTGATCTCACTGTTGCCCCAGCTGGTCTCAAACTCCTAGGCTCAAGCAATTCTATTTCATCTTTTCAGGTAGGTAGGGACTGCAGGTTCACACCACCACACCCATCTAAGCTACTGCTCTTATGTGACCTCAAGGGGTTTTATGAAATCTGCAAGGCTTTGGGTAAGACTAGGGAAAATACAGGGCTAAATTAGGGGTTTCAATGTGGGTAAGCCACTGAATAGTAAGAATAAGGTAGTTCAGGGCCAGGGAAAAAGAATAACATGAAACAGAGCTGATCAGAGCCTAAAACAGATACTATTTCTTCTGTAGCACAAATAGGCTTGGCCCAGGAGAACAGAAGCAAGGAGCTGGACTAGACACCATTCACTTTGCTACTTTCTAATTACATATTAATATACAATGTATGGCATTTGCCAATAAATTGACAGGAAAGAAATTATCATACTAAGTGAAATAAGCCAGTCCCAAAAAATCAAAGATTGAATGTTTTCTCTGATATGCAGAAGCTAATCCAAAATGGTGGGGGGAGATTAAAAAAAAAAAAGAAAGAGAAAAAAAAGAGAGAGAGAGAATTTCATTAAAATAGAGGAAAGATCAGTGAAGTAGATAAAGGGGATAGAGGAGGAGAAAGAAGGAATGGGAAAAGGGAAGAACAGTAGATTGAATGGGACCAAACTTTCCAGTGTGTATGCATGGGTGTAGCATGGTGGGTCCCAGCATCAGTGTATCCTCATGACACTAATTTAAAAAAAAGGTAAATGTAAATGGATTGAAGAGGGATCTGTGGAGTGCAAGGAGGGGAGGATGAGTAGAGGGGGTGCTGGGAACTGAATAGGATTGGTTGTGTTCAATGCTTTTATGATTATGTCAGGATGTATCCTAGTATTATATATAACTGAAAAGAATAAATTACAAAACTAGCTGGTGGGGCTGGGGGTGTAGCTCAATGTAGAATGCTTGTCCAGCATGCACAAGGCCCAGGTACTTCAAAACAAAACAAAACATTGTAGCTGATGGTTTAGATGATTTAATCCCAGATGTAATTAAATTGGCATGGTTGGATAGACTATGGTTTAAGAGGTTTAGGTGTGGTCCTGGTGAATGTTTAAATAGGACTGAATGGCACACAAACAAACAGCATTTATAATTAGCCATAAAAACAAAACTTAATCTGTGTCAACCTAGGCTCATCTGCTGTATTGGTCATTTACATCAACCAGTAATAGCAATAGTCTCAGAAAGTTCTAGTGCTTAATTTAACACTTAGGTTATGATGGTAACTGGGCTTCTTTAAGATGTCTAAAAACAGATCCAGATGGTTTGTTTTGGCCATGGGAAATTTTGAAAGCAAAAAATGAAGGATACAATTTTTATACCAAATACAGCTGCAACTTTCAGGGTACAAATTACTTTTCTTTTCATCCAAATGGAATTCAAGACTAAGATTAACTCTCCAGGACTCAAGCTGCATTGTGGATGCTCATTAAATTCTTGTGTAATAGATGTTCCAAATTTAGTCTGACCACAAACTGTGACTCTAAGAAACAAACTCTTGACCATTTCCTAGAGGTAGGGAAGCTTTTCTATGTCGAAGCTGCTTGGAAAAAGAGTGGAAATTGTATTTTTTATACAAGTTCAAGCCACCAACCTCACTGACCTTCCATTCATTTTTCCCTTGAAGCTCTGGGTGATGGGGACCCTGTCCTGGGTGGGTGGAAGCCAGAGGAGAAAGGGCAGAAAATTTAAATGAGGAAGTCAAGTAGGGTATCAGATTAGGATCAGGTCTCTTAATAAGCTAGCAAGCTATTACAGAATCAGAAACCTGTATTTTTCAGCTTGTTTTCTTCCTTTTCTTGCTTTTGGTATTTCCTTTGTTTATTATTGAAACTTCTTTTGAAAATGACAGATGATCTCATCTTTGCCAAGGGGAACATGGATAGTGAGTTTTAAACTTACCTGTGTGCAGGCCAGTGCTTAAAAGGAAAGATGTTTGTGGAGAAAATGAAAAATACGTTAGGTTCTTCTTTTTTTTGTATTTTTGCCAATTTTTTTGAAAACAACATCAGGCAAAGAATTTAAGGTTGGAGTCATGGCAGGAAATGGAAAACCCATGCAACGTCACATATAACTGCTCTCACAAAAATGGCTACACCAAGAGGTAAAAGTTAGCAACTTTGTTATCCTATGCTCACTAAAAATTGAACTGTAACTATGTAACCTCTAACTTGACAGATCTTTTCAAACCCCATCCTTAGGAGCTTCCAGCACAGTCCTCTGGTATTATTTCAAATGCTGATGAAAAAAAAATGAGTCTTCCTGGAATAAAATCCTACCTATTATTTATAGTTTAGCTTCTTCCTACCCCCCCACCATGGTAGAGTCTTGCTTATTTTAGGAAACGTGCATATGATTTTGCCATTAATGTATTCAGTATCAATTATCCCCTTGCACACAGCTTTGTGTGGGTGAATTTCAGAGTTGAGAATTCCCTTAAGAAAACGAATTCTCAGTTTTAAGTTGACTCTGATCAGTTTCCCATTGCACCCGGTTACCTGCGGTGAAGTAAAGCTCAAAAGATCTGATGCCAATTTTAACTTTTGGTTTGAGTCATGCTGATTAGGTTTCGCTTTAAAAAAAAAAAGAAGAGGAGGAAGAAATAAACCCTGAAGTGTATGTGTTCATCCTAATTTATAGGTCCTAGACAAGAAGGCTGAGCTGATTTTAAAAAATTCATAAAGAATACGTGTTTCATTTCTGCTGTTTGAAATCTCAGGCATTGCTCAGCCTAAGTCTATAACCACGCCAACAAAATGATGTATTATTAAGAGTCTTGGCAAAATTTTCTTCAGCTGTCCAATCTCCCTCCTCCTCCCCCCGCCACCATCTCCCTTTCCCTTACCAGCTTCTGTTTTCCCCTGATCCACAAAATACCCTCATCAATTTCAGTGTCATGTAAAGAGCTGGTCCCCTGCCTGTCTCCCAGTCTTGTTTTCTTTCATTGTAGAGGCTATTTCCCTATGTCCTATTTGTGATTAACTAACCTTGAGGCCTGGGATAACAAAAGGTGGAGCAGGTTCAAGCAGCATGTGGGGAATTTCCTTTACAGATTTTTTCCCCCACCCCATTTGTTGGAAAAAACAGAAACTACTGGATGGCCTACATTGGCTCAAAATTAATCATGAACCACATTTAATATCCATCAACCTGACCCAGTCAGAGTGTTCTGAATTAACAGACTTGCCTCCCTCAGGAGATGGTAGGTAGCTCACCCTCACCTTTCTCTGCGTCTAGAAGGAATTAAGCCAATCAGACATAAATCTACCTTGGATAAAACATTCCAAATCTGGGTGTATATCCCAAAGAATTGGAAGCAGTGCTGCTATGATTTGAATGTGGTTTGTCCTCCAAAGGTTCATATGCTAGAAGCTTGGTCCCCAGTGTCTTGATGTTGAAAGGTGGTGGAACTTTTCAGAGGCAGAGTCTAGAGGGAGGTGATTAGGTCTTTAAGAGGAATGAATGCTATATATATATATATATATATATATATATTTTTTGGTTAACAGCAGATGTTTTATTTATTTATTTTGGGAAGAGTTAAAGCAGAAAGAACTTCTTTACTATGCTGACTCCTGTTGTCTGGAATCCTCTGTTTTTTATAATTGAAAACTAGTTTACCAGCTTCCTAAAAGTTTCAGTTTGATTATGTGACAATTAGCACCAGTGACTCCATTTTGGTTCAGTCTGTTCTATTTGGTGTCCAGTGAAGGAGCTCAGTGGAAAAAAATCACCTCCGCATTTGTTCTTTGAGCGATTGCTGTTGTGACCTTTCTGGAATGTCTGTGCTCCTCTCTTCCCTTTTATCTTCCTCCTCCTTTTCTTCCCCTTAGCCTTATTCTTGTGTGTTGTCCTGCTGTATGTTTCTGAATTGGGCTCTCTAAATCCCACATGCCTGACTGATGAGCTGATTCTGATAACCCAAGATTACCTAAAATTCCAGCAAATGAGAGCACAAATGTTCTAGTGTTAGAGATGAGAACATCTGAACACATGCCACCCTGCACAGAAGGATCGGGCTAGGGAGGGATGAATACTTTCTTAGGCGAGTGCATTCTCGCTTTTGTGGGACTTCCTACCAGTTGTTACCAAAAGAGCAAGACTGGCCTTTCTTTCTTGTCTTGCTGTGTGATTCCTTCTACATACGAAAGTTTCCTGTTCCAGATCTCTGCCTTTGCAGGATACCAGTGGCATGCTCTTTGGATCATCCAGCCACTAGTATTGTGAACTAAATAAACCTCCCTTCTTTATAAAACATTCAGCCTTAGGTATTTTGTTATTGCAACACAGAATGGACTGGGGTCTTGCTCCGTTCTGCGGGTTGGCCCCCAACTCCTGAGCTCAAATGATCCTCCTGCCTCAGCCTCCCAAGTAGCTGTGCACCACTGTGCCTGGCTAGGCCTGTATGTCTTTTTATAGAGCCTATTGGAGTATTTTTCCTTGCCTTTTCCAGCTTCTAGAAGCTGCCCGCATTCCTTGACCAGTGGCCCTGTTCTCCATCTGAAAATGCAGCCATGAAGCATCACTCTGACCCTTCTTCGGCCATCACGTGGCTCTCTGACCATAGTCAGAAAGTTTCTCTGATTTCAGGGACTCATTGATTAGATTGAAACCATCTGGAATATCCAGAATCTTCTCTTTAAAGTCCTTAACCTTCATCATATGTGCAAAACCTCTTTCTGCCATGGAAGGTAACATAGTGACAGATTCCAGGGATTAGGATGTGGAAATCTCTTGGGAGCCCATTATTTGGCCTACCATGCATGGTGACTTTTTTCATTAACCCTCTTGCCTCAGTCTTCCTGGTGTTGGTGACCTGCAATCTCTGTGAGAGACAGGCTTTACAACAGAATGTACTTGCTTCTCCCATCTCAGAGCAAGAGTGATGGCAATTTTGTTCTTACAGACAGAATGGTGGCCCCATATGAAAGGGCACAAAGGGATATTAATAGTGCAGGACACTGCATTCCACACAAACTGTATAAAGCTTCCCAGATCCCTTCAATTACCTTCTTCTTTCTTTTTCCCTGGTTGGTAGCCTACCCACACTGAGTTGCTTCTCTACTTCTGGACTTGATACCATGCCATGCCATGCCATAGGGATTTTCTAGCCAGGGTATTTTTAAGGTGGTAAGTTACACAACTGGGGAGTGTGGGGTAACTTTCCCAAGGCACAAATCTTGATTGTTGAGAAGAGGGAGATGGGAGAGAGCTGAGAAGATGCAGTTCCTTTCTTCTTGCATTTTTATTGGCTTTTCCTTGTGGCCTCTCTGGAAAAGACTGTGCCAAGCAAGCAACCCTGCTGAGCAACCCGTGGGTGGATGGTTGGGATCAGTCGCCAGTGTGGAAATGCATCACACAGCTTCGGCTTTTTCTTGAACTCCTCTCTCTCCTGTTCCTCCTCCTCACCTTCTTAGGTTTTCACTTCCTGCACAGAGTGTTAGCACATTAATCCTTACCTAAGGCTCTGTTTTCTAACCAGGCTAAAGAAGTAGGGTCCAGGAAAATAATTTTTTTTTATTACAAGAAAGGGAAGGTGCATAGCATCATGCCTCTAGAGGCTTGTGAAGAGGGTTGTGAGATTGTAGCACTAGAAAGGAAAGACCTAAAGACAGCCCACTGACTGAACCATTCTCTTGAGCTCTAGAATGGGAGATGAAAAAAGGGAAATTGCCTCAGACACACATAGCAGTGACACCGAGAAAGTCAGGACAGTAGGATTTCAGAGCTTGAGGGGAAATTCTATGAAGACTTCTCTCCTATAAGTTACAATCCTGTTTTCTTTCATCTCTCTAGCCATTCATCTACCCACTGGCACATCCCTCTATCCATCCATCCTTCTCTCCCTCTCTCCTTCCACACTATTTTTTTTAAAAAAATATTTATTTATTTTTTTAGTTGTAGGTGGACAGAATATCTTTATTTTTATTTTTATGTGGTGCTGAGGATTGAACCCAGTGCCTCACGCATGCTAGGCAAGCACGCTCCCACTGCGCCATAACCCCAGCCCCCACACTATTTTTTGAGCACCTCCTATGTGTCAGGCACAGTACTAGATGCTGAGGACACAGCAGTGGAGAGATGGACAATGGTCCTGGTCTCCATGGAACTCACTGTTTATCAGGGAAGGCAAAAAAAAAAAAAAAGACATAATGAAAAGTGCAGGATTCAAGGGGAGAATTTAGGAGTTTCTGGTGCCAAGAAACAGATTGTCTCCCATTACTATAAGGATATTAATGGAAATAAGAAAGGCAGAAATCTCAAAAGGCTGCCAGGCCTCCTGGGAATCCAGGTAAGAATGTATAGTTTAGCTTCCCTTGGCATATCGAAACTGAGTCCTGCTGGGTTTCCAAATGACTATAACGCAGGCAGGAACCAGGATCAGCATAGCAATGCTAGCTCTTTTATTTCATGGATAAGCTACTCTAACAACCAATCTGCCTCTCAAAAAGGTGGTTTAGACAAGTTAGACATGTCTTCATTTTTGTTTTCTAGTCCATAGATAAGGATTGGTTTAAGAGTGTAGGCAGTTCTGCTCCATGGAGCTGAGTGAGGACCCAGGTGTGGCTCTGCCCTTTGTCCAGCAGGTGCTGATGTCATCTGAACAGTACCAGCATGAAAACAGCCTTGGAGCCCAAGGGAAAGGGGGGAAGAGAGGAACTGAGTGGGCAAGCTGCAGGCATGGCTGCTTCACATCTGCTCACATTTTAACATTTTAGAGGCTAAAACCCAATCACATGACCACTCCTAGTGCTAAGGAGGAAGGGAACTAGGCCATCCAGCTAACTTTGAATTTCATATAAACTGAAATCATTTTTTTTTTAGTATATGTGCTATTTGGATGTATTCATTGTTTATCTGAAAAATTATTCCTTATTTATCTGAAATTCAAAGTTAACTGGGTATCTTGGAATACATTTTTATTGGCTTCTCCTTGTGGCCTCTCTGGAAAAGACTATGTCTTTTCCAGAAAAGGCAGTGTCTGAAGCTGGTAATGAATTCCCATAATTTACCCTTGTTTCTTCCTTTGCTAAATTAAAAAAAAATTATTGGTGCATTATGATTACACATTGTAGTGGGCTTCATCGTTATATACTCATACATGCACATAACAAAGTTTTCATTTTTATTCCTCCGTACCTTGTCTCTCCTTCCTTCCTTTTCTAAATTTTAGTGTCCAATTTTCCCCTTGCTTCCATAGAATATCTCTTGCATCCTTTCATTAACTTCCTCCTTGCCCTCCCCCACCCCTTTTTTCAGTGTATGCTAGCTATAGGACATTTCTGTTACTTGCAAGGAAAAGTTTGCAAACACAACATTGCATAAGCCAAGTTTCACCTTGAAAGAGGCACAAATGACAGCAATTCTTTGGAGAATTTTTGTCATGTCTTCTGAGGCATCTTTCAAACCCATCATTTGTCATCAACAGGATGGAATGTGCTACCCTGGTTTGTATTTTATTGTGGTGGTTGTTTTCAAAGAAGCTACCCAAGGTCTGTGTTACAAATAAATAAGAAAAGTATAGATTTATGCTGATAACTATCACCTCCATATTAAAAAGGGAGATTCATTATTGGGCTGGTCAAGAAAAATCTGACCAATGCAAATTTTATTTTCTTCTTCTCCCTGAAGGGATAAGGGAGACAAAAACAAACAAACAAACAAACAAAACCCAAATAAACAAATAAATAAAAACAATGGGCAAACAAGAAAGAGAGAGGTGAAACAGACCAGGCATTCTACAATTGGAATAATCATATTGAGATGTAGAAGCACTAAGAATGAGAAAATGCTAAAAAAAAAAAAATCTCCAAAAAGTGTTCTGATAGCCAAGAAGCAGCCATCACTGAATGAAATTAGCATTAGCAGAGAGGTTAAAAAAAAAAAAAAAAACGAATAGGAGAGGTTTCCATAAGACATAGAGACATACTGCTTGATACCTGAGAAGTGTGATTTGTGCAAAGAGAAAACAAGAGTGGTTGTGGATCTTTATCTCTGGGAAGTTGAAAGAAAGGGGCAAATTGCTCTTATTCATCTGGGATGGACCAGGCGAGCTCATCAGATCCCCCTGAGTCCTATGAACCATCCTTGGGGTGTCTTAATCTCATTGCTCTTTTAATACATGTTACAACAAGCTCAGGGCCTGCTCTTCGTGAGCTTCTTCTTCCTCTGCCACCCTCCACTCCCTGGAGACGAGGGCTGCTGGAAAGCATTATAAGTCAGATTTGGAAGCACAGACCACAAGCTTCTGGATACCTCACGCCCTTCAGAAAAAATTATTAAAGAATCACAACATGCTCAAAACCGTGGCAAACCTAACAATCTGTCACCCGAAACATGCTAATCGTGTGGAACAGTAGCAATCAAATTCATGGCTACCTCTTGTGAAATAGGAACGTGACACTTCAGTGGCTGCCAGGTGGTGCTTAAATAAACTGGGACACTTCACCTTGAGAGCTTTTTGGAAAGTGCTGGGAAGCCAAAATAGAGACAAATGATTCAAAAAGCTGGAGAGTCTGCATACAAATAATCCATTCTCGTGTCCTAGGATACCACACCAAATGCCGTGGAGCACTTGGATTGTGGCTGATGAGGAACTGAGGAACTGAAATTGTAATTTTAAGTTTTATTTCAATTATTTTTTTATCAAGGTGAAATTCACATAACATGATAAAATAAACACTTCTGTGGCATTTGGTACATTCACAATGTTATGCAACCACTACCTTTACTGAGTTCCAAAACATATTGACTGACCCCAAAGAAAACCCCATATCCATTAGCAATCACGCCCAGTCTCCTCTCCTCCCCGCCCTGACAACCATCAATCTGTGTTCCATCTCTAAGGCTTACCTATTCTAGATATTTCATAAAAAATGGAATATGTGACATTTCACATATGACTTCTTTTACTTGACATAATGCACTTAATGTAATGCACTTAATCATATTATTTCCTTGACATAATGCAATTCATATCCATTTTACATTTAAAAACTGATCCTCAGGTTATTGGGAAACCTAAGTATGTTTGGAATACATATATGAACCTACTTTTTCATCTATAAGTTTTATGAACTCTAACTACAGAGGAACTATTTTCAACTCAAATTTAATGTCAATTGAGATAAGACTACAAGTGTGATTTTATTTTCCTAGTGATTCTGACTCTGAATGAGCATCAGTAGCTGTCAGGAGAGGAGGAAAACTCATCAAATTCCTGCAACTTGACCCATAACCAGTTTCTGTCCCAGGATAGAGTCAAAGGAAAGGTCAGTAAAAGTGGCATACATATTATCCCTAAATAACTTTTCTACATAGTAGCAAAAACCAAACACGTTCACAGTAGGTGCTCAAAATTTTTTTTGGAATTTGTTTCCAGTTTGAATTCCATCTTTTACTAGAACAGCACTGTTGACTTTGATTTTTTAATGGTGCTAGGGGTCAAACCCAGGGCCTCTGGCATGTTAGGGAAGTATTTACCACTGAGCCACACTCCAGCTTCTGCTATAATTATCATTTTACATTTAAATTTCAAAGACTTAGTAAAAAAAAAAAGGAATATAAAATATCTCATTGGGGATATAGCTCAGTGGTAGAGCACTTGCTTAGCATGCATGAGGGCTGAATCCCAGCACCACAAAAAAATAGAAATAAAAATAAAATCATTGAACATTTTTATGCTGAACATGTATTGCAATGATTAAAATGGAAATATTTTAGCTGTATTTGGTTTAATAAAATGTATTATTAAAATTAATATTAAAATAATAATTAAATCAATAATTTAATTTTAAATTAATAATTAAATTTAACCTGTTCCTTTTCACTTTTGTCATTGTGGCTACTAGAAAAATTAAAATTAGGAAGGTGGTTCACATTATATTTCTGTTGAACAGTGCTGTTCTAGTCAAAAGATCTAACTCAAACTGGGCACTAATTTTTTTTTAAACCAGGGATTAAACCCAAGTGCATTTAACCACTGAGCTACATCCCCAGCCCTTTTAATCTATCTATCTATCTATCTATCTATCTATCTAATCTATCTATTTTGAGATAGAGTCTTGTTAAATTACTTAGGGCTTCACTAAGTTAATGAGGCTGGCCTTGAACTTGTGATCCTCCTGCCTTACCCTTGCGAGCCACGGAATCACAGGTGTGCACCACTGTCCCTGGCTGGACACTAATTTTTAAAATACTTCAAGCCTGTAATCCCAGCACTTAGGGAAGCTGAGACAGGAGAATCGCGAGTTCAAAGCCAGCCTCAGCAACGGCGAGGCGCTAAGCAACTCAGTGAGACCCTGTCTCTGCATAAAACACAAAATAGGGCTGGGGATGTGGCTCAGTGGTCGAGTGCCCCTGAGTTCAATCTCCAGTACCAAAAAAAAACACCTTTTTTAGCACCTATTATGAACTTGTGTATGTTTCTTGCTACTCCGTGGAAAAGTTGTTTAGGGATAATATGTGTGCCACTTTTATTGACCTTTCCTTTGACTTAAGCTTGGGACAGAAATTGGTTATGGGTCAAGTTGCAGGAATTTGATGAGTTTTCCTCCTCTCCTGACAGCTACTGATGCTCATACGAAATCAGAATCACTAGGAAAAGTCTTATGATATAATCATTGAGGAAAATTATTTTTGGTGCTGGGGATTGAACCCAGGACCTTACGTATACTAAGCATATGCTTTATGGCTGAGCTACACCCCATTCCCTACTGAAATGTTTAAATGAGGAGAAAATGATGGGTAAGTACTGGTTTTCCTCCTTTTTTTTTTGGTACTGGGGATTGAACTCAGGGGTACTTGACCACTGAGCCACATCCCCAGCCCTATTTTGTGTTTTGCATAGAGACAGGGTCTCACTGAGTTGCTTAGCACCTCATCATTGCTGAGGCTGGCTTTGAACTTGGGATTCTCCAGTCTCAGCTTCCCAAAGTGCTGGGATTACAGGCGGCGCCCGTGCCCAGCTTCCCTGCTTTTAAACTTATAATTTAGTAATATCAGTTACCATCAGTTTTGCATAAACAAAATTATCTACATTTTGGCCATTCAGAACAGAAAGACAAACCATTCCTTATATCCATTCATTCACTAACAATGTATTGGGTAGATACGATGTACTATGGTAGATGGTGGGAGTTTAGGGGCACTAAGCCAAAGTTCCTGTCTGAAGGAGTTTAGTTCCAGTGAGAGAAGATAGAAAAAAGATGAATCAGAGAACCAGAGATTCTGATAATTTCTGGGGAAAAAATGGAAATTTGACAAAGAGCGACTTTATCAAATGGTAGGGAGCAAGGGGCTCTACTTTAGATAAGGCAGCTGAGCAGTCTCTCTAAGAAGATGACATTTGAGTTGACATTTGAAGAATAAGAAGGTGTCAGTCATACAAAAAGAGCCATTGGCCATTGGAAGAGCTCTCCAGGCATAAGGCACGGCAGAGGCAATAGCTTTCTTTCTTTTTTTCTTTTTTTTGGTACTAGGTATTGAACTCAAGGGCACTTAACCACTGAGCCACATCCCCAGGCCTTCTTTTATATTTTACTTAGAGATAGGGTCTCCCTGAGTTGCTTAGAGCCTCGCTAAGTTGCTGAGGCTGGCTTTGAACTCGTGATCCTTCTGTCTCAGTCTCACCAGCTGCTGGGATGACAGGTGTGTGCCACTTTGCCTAGCACCATTCGTTGTTTTAGAGCATAGAAGTGACTAGATGCATTTTTTCATTCAAATGATCCAGGATTGGTTTCATGGACTGCCAACTGTTTCCCCTAATTATTGCCAGAAGGAAGACCTAAGAAGTGATTGATTTTGGTAAGTGTCATCTAATATTCAACAGTGTTTTAGTTAATAATCCCATAGCCAAGACACCTTTTACATTGTATGTGGATCCTCTTTGCATTAGGGACCCAGAGACCTCCCAGGAGATATCTCATCAAAGGAAAGACAAGTTCAGTTAGATGATTTGACTCAAAAGAAGGCTTACTTGGCTAGAATTTTAAAAATGGGTGATATTTGAGGGATGCAGTAACTGTCACTCAATTAATTCTCAGGACCAGTCCTTATGAACTTCCCATGCCTGAGATTTTTGTGGTCCTGGCTGAAAGTAAAAGCTAAGGGATTTTTAGGGACTATTTAATGAAAAGAGAGCTATTTAATGAAAACTTATTTTTTGGTCCCCAAGCAACCTTATCTTAGCATCTTGCCAATATGGCAAAACAGTGTGAATAGGAGGCTGGCCCCTCTACTGAACATCACCATTGAACATCACACAATGTTAGTACCTTGGATCAGTTGGTACCCAAATAAGAGGCAACCTAACTGGTAGGACAGCTGGTACTCAGTGGCTCAAGTACAGCTATCCCTTAGATAAAGTGGAAGTTTATCTAACGTAAACAACAGAAATAGGAGCATGCCTGCTTGATGCAGGGGGAAAAGAAGGAAAGGAAACCCTCACAAACACAGTAGCTGACTAGATTTGTTTATGAGTGTGTATGATCTCCTCCTGCCCATTTCTAGAGATTCTGAGCAGGGACCAGGGTATAAACTTTTCAAGAGCCCGGAGTCCTACAACAGATAGCAAAGAGAACATAGGGAGCTCTCTTTGGGTTGGGCTCACCAGGAATCCCTGCTAAGACAAGGATTCAAAGGTAAGAAGTTTACATGGGAGGTGATCCAAGGAAATAATTCTATGGGGAGAGGGAAAAGGAAACAGAGAAAGGAAGATGGCCATTATGTCAAAATGGATTCTACTGTCATGTATAACAAAAAAGAACCAATAAAAAAAAAAAAAAAAAAGGAAGACAGCCAGGACAGGGTGTACTTCCAAGTCGGTCACCACTGTGGGAAACTGGAGTTCAGTCCCACTGGGGTGCTCTGAAAAACTATAGAATATGACCAAGTGTTTTCACACTGGAGAGAGAGAGTGCTGGGGTATTGTTATAGTTTGGATCTGGAATCCCTTCAAAATCAATATGTTAAAGACTTGGTCCCCAGTCTATGGTGCTATTTGGAGATGGCAGAATCCTTAGGAGGTGAAGCCTGGTGGAAGGAAGTTAGGTCATGGGACCTTGGCCCTTTCCTGGTTTTTTTTTTTTTTTTTTTTTAATATTTAATTTTTAGTTTTAAGTGGACAGAATATCTTTATTTTTTATTTTTATGTGGTGCTGAGGATTGAACCGCATGCTAGGCGAGCATGCTACCACTGCGCCATAACCCCAACCCCCCTTTCTGTTTTTTTTCTTTGCTCCCCAGCTGCCACAAGGTGAACAGGTCTCCTCCACCACATGTTCCCACCATGATGTACTGTGCCTGTACAGGCCCAAAGCAACAGGGCCAAGTGACCATGGACTGGAAACTCTGAAACGATGAGTCAAAATAAAGCTTTTCTCTTTTAAGTTGTTTCTTTCAGGTTGTTTGTCGTAGTAGCAGTAAGCTGACTGATATGATTATTTATCTACCAACTCTCATTCATCACTGGGAGGAGGCTGTTTCTGGGGTTATGAATTCTTAGGGATTCCTGAGACATCTGGTCCTGCCTGCTGAACAGATCTGCTTCCATAGTCAGGACAAAGTCCCCATTCAGAGAGTTGGTATATAGAGATGAGTGTTGAAGGACTCTGCAGCATCCCAATAGCCCCAAGTGGTTACATCAGGCTATGAACCTAGAGGAATTGATCATACCTGTCTCTGCATTAGTGTCATCTCTAGCCCCATTTCAGTCCTTACTCTTGGTTTGTTTTCTTCCGTCTTTTCTGCTTATAATTTATGCTATGTTTTAAGACTACATAAGTAGCTTTAAATCTTTTCTGGAACACTGGAGGCTATAAATAAATACTAATGAGGTCTTGCATTTTCTTTCTGTTTTGATCCTTTTTCCCCCTAGTCTTTGATCTTCTTGAAACAGAACCTCATTTACCAGTGCCTAGCATTGTGTTGAGCACATCAAACTTGTTTGATTGTTTTTTTGCAGAAGCACACATAGCACACAGATACAAACTGTTTATAAACCGACTCTGTGACCAGATGCAGATACAGAAGCATAGTCTTCTCTGCCACCTTCTTTCTTGACCCAGTGCCTAGAATAGTGCCTGTCACATAGTAGCTGGTTAATAAATAGGTGTTCAATGAATTAATGAGACTTATAAGACCCATATATGAGAAAGCCTCTCACAGACCACCAGTTGGAAATTCTCCAACATACTGGAATTGTGTGTTTCATAAGGTCAAGGTTGCCCTTGAAATTACTATCGTGTGGATGGACTTATTTTCATGAGCACAAGCTGGGAGGTGGGAACTAAAGATAGTCCTAGAGATAGAGTTTTAAAACACATACCCAGCAGGCTATGTGCATCTAAGAACACCCAATGGCAATTCAAATGCTGTCTGTTTATGAGCCTAATCTTTGCTTGTGGGTGTCCTGGCAAACTGTTCTTAATAACACCCCTATTGAGAAAAGAATTACCAGCAATGTTGGATACTAGGCTCCCTGGGAATCTCAGATGCCAGAAATTGAGATCCGCTTTACGTTTCATGAATTAGAAAGAAATTGTTTAAGTGGTGGGTCACAGGCATGTGGGTGTCTGGGGTTTTGTGCTATAATATTTTTCCCTTAAGAGGCAAACACAATAGTTTTATTTAATAAAAACACTAGCTAGAAACTAAAAATTATTCTAGACTTTGAGAGATAAATTCTTGGGATTCAATAGATCAGAATAACCCATAAACAGATGCTTTCAGGAAGCTCTGTGTTCATGTAAGTTTTAAGGAGGATGAGAGAGATGGTCTGGCACTTCTGTTAGATGTTTTTAAGAAGGTATAGTTCACATAATACAAAATTTATCTTTTTAAAAAATTTTTTAAAAATATTTTTTATTAGTTGTAGATGGACCTTTATTTTATTTATTTATATGTGGTGCTGAGAATCGAACCCAGTGCCTCACACATGCTAGGCAAGTGTTCTACCATTGAGCCACAACCCCAGCCCATGAAATTTATCTTTTTAAAGTGTACAATTCACATATTTTACAACCATCACAACTAATTCCAGAACATTTCTATCATCTCCCCAGAAATCCTGCACCCATTAGCAATCACTCCCCATTCCTCCCTCCCATCTCCTGGCAACCACTAATCTATTTTTTTTAAATCTCTATCCTGGGTATTGCTTACAAATGGAATCATATCTTCATCTCAATAGATGCAGAAAAAGCATTTGACAAAAACAGCTCTCTTCATGTTCAAAACACTAGAAAAACTAGGAATAGTAGAAACACACCTCAACCTTGTAAAAGCTATATATGCAAAACCCAAGGCCAACATCATTCTAAATGAAAAAAAATGAAAGCATTCCTTTTAAAAACTAGAATAAGACAAGGATGTCCTCTTTCACCACTTCTATTCAACAGCATCCTTGGAACTCTAGTCAGAGCAATTAGAAAAGAGAAAGAAATTAAAGGGATACAAATAGGAAAAGAAGAACTCAAACTATCACTATTTGTTGACATGATTCTATATTTAGAAGATCCAAAAATTCCCCCAGAAAACTTCTAAACCTGATAAATGAATTCGGCAAAGTAACAGTATATAAAATCAACACCCATAAGTCAAACATATTCCTCTACATCAGTGATGAATCTACTGAAAGAGAAATTAGGAAAACTACCCCATTCACAATAACCTCAAAAAAATAAAATACTTGGGGGGCTGGGATTGTGGCTCAGCGGTAGAGTGCTTGCCTCGCATGCGTGAGGCCCTGGGTTCGATCCTCAGCACCACGTACAAAGCAATAAAATAAAGACATTGTGTCCATCTACAACTAAAAAAAAAAAAAAAATATATATATATATATATAAAATACTTGGGAATCAATCTATCAAAAGAAGTGAAAGTCCTCTACAATGAAAACTACAGAACACTAAAGAAATTGAAGAAGACTTAGAAGATGGAAAGATCTCCCATGCTCTTGGATAGGCAGAATTAACATTGTCAAAATGGCCATATTACCACAAGCATTATACGGATTTAATGAAATTCCTATCAAAATCCCAATGACATTCTTCATAGAACTAGAAAAAAACAATCATGAAATTAACTTGGAAAAATAAGAGACCCAGAATAGCCAAAGCAATCCTTAGCAAGAAGAGTGAAGCAGGAGGCATCATGATACCAGACCTTAAACTATACTACAGAGCCATAGTAACAAAAATGGCATGGTATTGGCACCAAAACAGATACATAGACCAATAATACAGGATATAAGACACAGAGAAAAACTCACATAATTATGGTTATCTCATGCTAGACAATGGCATCAAAAATATTCATTGGAGAAAAGATAGCTCTGTTAACAAATGGTGCTGGAGAAACTGGAAATCTGCTTGTAACAAAATGAAATTAAACCTGTATCTCTCCCGCTGCACAAAACTCAACTCAAGGTGGATCAAAGACTTGGGTACTAGAATAGAGACCCTATGTCTAATAGAAGAAAAAGCACATTAATCTTCAAGATATATAAAGAACATAAAAAACTTAACAACAAAAAAACCCAAATAAGCCAGTCAACAAATGGGCTAAGGAACTGAATAGACTCTTCACAGAAGAAATACAGTCTATCAAAAACTATATGAAAAAATGTTCAACATCTCTAGTCATTAGAGAAATGCAAATCAAAACTACTCTAAGATTTCATCTTACTCCAGAATGGCAATTATCAAGAATACAAGCAACAATAAATGTTGGTAAGGATGTGGTGAAAAAGGCACACTCATACACTGCTGGTGGGACTGCAAATTGGTGCAACCATTATGGAAAGCAGTATGGAGAGTCCTTAGAAAACTTGGAATGGAACCAGCATTTGACCCAACTATTATGTTCCTTGGTCTATACCCAAAGGACTTAAAATCAGCATACTACAGTGACGCAGCCACATCAATGTTTAAAGCAGCTCAACTTACAATAGCTAAACTATGGAACCAAACTAGGTGTCCTTCAGCAGATGAATGGATAAAGAAAATGTGGTATACATACACAATGGAATATTACTCAGCCTTAAAGAAGAACGAAATGATAGTGTTTGCCAGTAAATGAATGGCACTGGAAAATATCATGCTAAGAGAAATAAGCCAATGTCAAAAAACCAAAGGCTGAATGTTTTCTCTGATAAGCAGATGCTAATTCACAATAAGCAGGGGTGGAGTAGGGAAGAATAGAGTTGCTTTAGATTAGGTAGAGGGGAGGCAAAGGAGGGGAGATGTTATGGGGGAAGGAAGGGTAGTAGAATGAATCAGGCATTATTACCCTATGTACATATATGACTTCATGACAGGTGTGATTCTACATCATGTACAAACAGAAGAGTGAGAAATTATACTCCATATATATATGATGTGTCAAAGTGCATTCTACTATCATGTATAACTAATAAGAACAAATTTTAAAAATAAGAAAAACTATGGAAACATGGGAAAAATGGAATCATACTATAGTGTGGCTTTTTATGTCTGACTTCTTTCACTTAGGATATGTTTTCAAGTTTCATCCATATTATATAGCACCTACCAATACTTCCATTTTTATGGTTAAAGAATATTCCATTGCAAGCTGGGTGCAGCAGTGCACACCTGTCATCCCAGCACTTTAGGAAGCTGAGATCAGAGAATCGTGAGTTCAAAGCCAGCCTCAGCAATGGTGAGGTGCTAAGTAATTCAGTGAGACCCTGTCTCTGTGCAAAACACAAAATAGGGCTGGGGATGTGGCTCGGTAGTCGAGTGCCTGAGTTCAATCCCTGGTACCAGGAAAAAAACCCAAAAAACAAAGAATATTCCATTGCATGGACATACCATATTTTGTTTCTCCATTCATCATACTTGAATTTTTTTTCTACTTTTTTCATCTCTAGGGATAGCACTGCAATAGACTCTGGTATAAAAGTATCTGTTTGAGTCTATGCTTTTAGTTTCTTTCTGTACAGACCTAGGAGTGGACTTGCTGGGTCATATGGTAACTCTATGTTTCGCTCTTTGAGGAACCATCTGTTTTTCAAAATGGTGACACCATTTTACGTTCCTACCAGCAATGTATGAAGGTTCCAATTTCTCCACATCCTTGTTAACATTTTTAGTGTGTGTGTGTTTAAATCATAGCCAGTTTAGTGGGTGTGAAGCTGTACTTGGTCGTGGGTTAACTGAAACTTGGAAAGAAGGAGTGAGAAGAGGAGAGAAGAGGGAGAGGGAGAGCGTGGAGCTGGTGAGATGGCAGGAGCCTTGTAATTTATTGTGACCTTTACCCATGGTCTTCTAAGTCATCAATAAAGTCTGGTCAAACTCCTGAAATTCTTGGGGGAAACAATGAAAAGATGTGTAGAGTGATCAGGTAGAACGGTGTCAACTGGCACGGGAGAGAGAAACACTAAGTTCAGAGAAGATATCAGGGGAGAATTGGTGGTCTTGGCCACTGTTGCATGATCAATCTAAGGAAAGGTAGGGGTGGATGTGGCTTTATGGGAGACTAAAGCCACCATAGACTTATTCTGTGCACTGGCTTCATTTTCTTAGGTCCTGCTACCATGGGGAGCCCACTGACTCCAGTTTTGATTGGTTGTGCTTTGATCTATCCCAGGATCCCAGGATCAATCTTTCTATCTTGGACGAAGGTACATGACTGGTAAACCAGATGGTTGGAGTGGAGAGACGTCCATTTCTCCCAAAGGACAGTGGTGGATCAGAATAGATATGGCTATGGGAAAGGAAAAAAGGGGCTTCTGTGTACAAGGCAGTCACCCCAATTTGTGTCTGATGTGATCAATGATTCAAAAAAAAAAAAAAAAAGGTAGGGAGACTATCACCAATGGTCCAAATCAAAATCTTGAATTTTTAATTAGAAGATTACAAAAGGGTCACATAGTGTAGGGGAGAGATTATCATGGCCTCCAGTAAGTTCTGTCTTCTAGAATTTCATCTTTGTGTAATGCCTTTCCTTTGAGTGTGTGCAGGACCTGTGATTTGCTTCTAATGAAGAGAATGAAAAGTGAGAAAAAAAAGGGAGGAGGAGATGCCATCATCTGATTGTGTTGCATAGGATTGTAATGTCTGTCTTGCTGGTGGACTTTCTCTCTTGCTGGCTTTGATGAAGCAAGTTACCATGTTAAGGAAACTCAAGTAGAAAAGAACTGAGGTCCTCCTCCAACCATTCACAAGCAAGGTCAACAGCCAGGAGGAACGTGGAGCCTTTAGTCCAACAGGATGCAAGGAAATGAATAACACCATACGTGAACTTAGAAAAGGACTCTTCCCAGGTGAACCTCAGAGGAGACTGCAGACTGGCTAACACCTTGATTTCTGCCCAGTTGAACTGTGTGCAGACTTTTGATCCATAGAGGCTGTGAGATAACAAATGTGTGTTGTATTAAGCCATGAAGTTTGTGATATTTTGTTACATGGCACAGCTAATATATTTAGTTAACCTTCTACCTCATTGAGGAACCCTCGCTCAAATATTCCTGATGGGTGAATGCCATGAGTCACATGAATCTAGCATGGAGAATGGAATGGAATTCTTGCCTTAAAAGAGAGACCAACTCATAGCAAGCATTCCGTTTCCTTCAGGGACTTTGAAGAAGTCCTGAATGGTTCCACTATACAATAAATTCCATTCTATCTATATAGCAAATTGAGTCGCCCAGGAGTTTCACAGTAATTTTACCAAAGGGAATTTCTAGGTAGATTTGAGATTCATTATCTGTGCCATTAGTGTAGACGACAGATAAAAATACCTGGTACCTTTTTCTTCCACTGTAATTCTGTACCAAAATGACTTAGGTACATATCACAAAGTGATTTCAGGGTAAACTAAAGGTGACAGGAGAAGAGTCTGGTACGAAGGCTGGCAGTGTCCTACTCCTACCTGCGCATTTGGCCATTTTGCTCCACACTGGGGGTACCTCCAGTGCCAGCCCCTGCTTTCCTCTGCTGGAGGTCTTTCTCTGGAAACTGAAGCCCACTTTACCTACCCTTGCTGCAAGCTGGAAGTGCAAGGGAATTAAGGGGCTCAGGGTTAGTCCCCAACCAGTCACTTCTAAGACTTGATACAGAAATACAGATGGTCCCTGAATTAGGATGGCTTGACTTGTGATTTCTTTGACTTTCGACTTTTGCTCTTTCCTTACATCTGCTATTTAGTAAAGCCCTCTCCCATGATGCTGGGCAGTAACACTCAGCCCAGCTCCCAGCAAGTCATGTGATCACGAGGGGGAAACAACCAACACTCTACTGTGTGTTTTGTAGGTTAGGTGTATTAAATGCATTTTTTCTTTTCTTTTCTTTTTTCTTTTTTTTTTTTTGGCAACACTGGGGATTTAATCCAGGGACATGCACACACTAGGCAAGCACTCTACGACTGAATCTCTAGTCCTTTAAAACTAAATTTTTTTTTTTTAGTTGTAGATGGACACAATGTCTTTATTACATCGGTTTGTATGTGGTGCTGAGGATCGAACCCAGGGCCTCATGCATGCGAGGCAAGCGCTCTACCGCTGAGCTACAATCCCAGCCCTAAAAATAATTTTTTATTTTTAAAAAATTTTGACATAGGCTCTTGCTAAATTGCCTGGGCTAGCCTGAAACTTGCAATCCTTCTGTCTCTCATCCCCCTGAGTATCTGGGATTATAGGTGTGTGCTACCACATCCAGCTTAAATGCGTTTTTGATATTTCCAGTTTATAACGGGTCTATCCAGATGTGACCCCATTGTATATTGAAGTATATCTGCACCCCAATCCCTTGTCTCTTGTTGGGGTATCTATCTCTAAGGTGTATATTTTATTTAACTCCCTCAGATGGTCTCACCTTTAATGCAAGATTTCCATTCCATCCCCTCTGCCGGATTCTAGTGACTCATGGCATTGACCCCTCAGGAATCCTCTAGGTAGGAAGCGAGTTAAATATATTAACTATCCACCGCCATGTAATAGAGTATCACAAACTCAGTGGCTTAATACAACACACATTTATTATCTCACAGTCTCACAGAGGGACGATTTGGGGTTAGGTTTTCTGAAAGCAGAACTTTATATGTATATATGGGGGATCAAATGCTCATTAGGGATTAGTCCCTATGAAAGGAAGGGAAGGAAGGAAGCAGAACTAGGCACAGGGAAAAATCCAGCTGCAATGCAGTTTTTTTTTCTTTCTGGTATCTGGGATTGAACCCGAGGTACTTAACTGCTGAACCACATCCCCAGCCTTTCTTATATTTTATTTCGAGACATCTCAGTAAGTTACTTAGGGCCTCACTAAGTTGCTGAGGCTGGCTTTTAACTCGGTATCCTCCTGCCTCAGCCTCCTGAGCTGCATGCACCACTGTGCTTGGCTTGCAATGCAGTCTTTATAAGGGTTTGGACAACCCATGGGGGAGCTCTGGAGCAAGGACTGACCATCAGTGTCCCCTATCAGGTAGAAATGGCCATACTTCATATTCTTGCCTTGCTCAGTCATCTGATGCAGGCTACCCTAGGAAGGACATAACCTTGGACTTGGCAGCTGTCTGTGGCTGAGGCTAGCCCTAAATGAGCTGACAGCTAGAGGCTACTTGCTGACCACACTACCCCGCAGCTGAATAGCAAGTCCTTCCTTTAGGAAGTGGGGGATGTGGGCGGCACCTCTCTTTGACCACCACTGGAATCACATTCCAGTTGCCCACAGTAGTAGCTGGCTCCATCACTCTATTTTTATATTTATTTTTTAGTTGTAGGTGGACAATATCTTTATTTTATTTTTATGTGGTGCTGAGGATTGAACCCAGTGCCTCATGCGTGCTAGGCGAGCACGCTACCACTGCGCCATAACCCCATCACATGCTCTTATCAGCTTTCTTTCTTCCCTTGTCTCACTTCCCTACTGTCTTATGTGTGCTTGCTTCACCTCCAAATAAACTACTCAAACTTAAATTCTTGTCTCAGGGTCTGCTTCTGTGGAAATGGAAACTCAGACATATTGAACTCACTATTTTTTTTTTTTTTTTTTTTTGCGGGGGGCAAGGCGGTGACTGGTAAAGTGAGTCCAGGATCCCTTTTTGTTTTTTATTTTGAGACAGAATCTCACTAAGTTGCTTAGGGCCTTGTTAAATGGCTGAGGCTGGCCTCAAACTTGCATTCCTCCTGCCTCAGTCTCCTGAGCTGCTGGAATTACAGGTGTGTGCCACCACGCCCAGCTCTAACTCACTTAAAAAAAATTTTTTTTTTTAGTTGTTGATGGATCTTTATTTTATTCATTCATTATTTATACGTGGTGCTGAGGATCGAACCCAGTGCCTCACGCATGCTAGACAAGCGCTCTACCACTGAGCTACAGCATCAGCCCCCATTTTTATTTTTATTTTTTAATATTTATTTATTTATCCGTTTATTTATTTATTTATTTATTAGTACCAGGGATTGACCTCAGGGGTACTCGACCACTGAGCCACATCCCCAGCCCCATTTTGTATTTTATTTAGAGACAGGGTCTCATTGAGTTGCTTAGCGCCTCCCCTTTGCTGAGGCTGGGTTTGAACTCGCGATTCTCCTGTCTCAGTCTCCCAAAGTGCTGGGATTACAAGCGTGAGCTACTGCACCCGGCTCCACTTTTTTTTTAATAATTGTAAAACTTTTTTTTTTTTTAAATATTTTTTAGTTGTTGATGGACCTTTATTTTATTCATTTATGTATATGCGGTGTTGAGAAACAAACCCAGGCCACACACATGCAAGGCAAGTGCTCTACCACTGAGCCACAACCCCAGCCCTAGTGTAAAACTTTTATTAAATGAATATTAAAATCTTTATAAATATTTTAAAGATAGAGCTAAAATGGCATTCAATTATCAAACGCCAGGCAGAACCACCGTGAGTTATAATAATATTTCATTATATCTGCAGCTCTTTATGGTATCAATAATCTCATATTCATTTTATCACATGAAGTATTATTGTCCCTATTTTAGTAAAAGGGAACTGAAGTCAAAATACATGAATCACACAAAAAATCAATGGTAGTATCTGATATGTATATAAAATACACATATGTATAAATGTTTTGTGTTTTTCTTTTAAACTAGTTTTACAAAAACAATAATTGAAAGCATTTTAATTTTGTGTTAATTATTTAGCATATAATGAATTTCAAATGAATAGTATGTATGAACAAATATGTAATACACCGGATACTGTGAAAGATCTAGAACGCTAAGGCTTCAAATCACATTTTAAAAATTCCATTAAGGGGCCTGGGGCTGTAGCTCAGTGGTAGAGTGCTTGCCTAGCATGCGTGAGGCACTGGGTTCGATCCTCAGCACCACGTATAAATAATAAATGAATAAAATAAAGATCCATCAATAACTAAAAAAAAAAAATTAAAAAAAAATTCCATTAAGCTAAATTGTCCAAATTTCCCATATTTATAAGGACATACTGGATTAGAACTGTGGGTCCCACTTTTTATAGATTTACTATTTTTTTTTAGTTGTAGATGGACACAATATCTTTATTTTATTTATTTATTTTTATGTGGTGCTGAGGATCGAACCCAGTGCCTCACACATGTAAGGCAAGTGCTCTACCAATGAGCCACAACCCCAGCCCCTGTAGATTTACCTTTATGCTATATTTGGGTAACTTAAAGTCCTGGGTTGCTCAATATAGTTCTTATTGAATCTGTTGTGCTGGTATTTTGTTTTGTGGGTGCCCCTCCCCACCCCTTACAAATATTTTGCTTTGATTGATATACTTTACAATCATCCTACTTTTTTTTTTTTTTTTTTTGTGGTGCTGAGGATTGAACCCAGGGCCTTGTGCATGCAAGCCAAGCACTCTACCAGCTGGATTATATCCCCAACCCACATCCTACCACTTTTTGAAGCAAGTAGTTCTTAATAAGATACAGGTAATAGGCTGGGAGAACTAGTGAGTTTTTATTTTATTTTTTTTTTATTATTATTTTAAATGTTGATTGCCATCAACTCATTGTTTTGGGTGAATTATCAAATATTAGAGCTGGAAGCAATTTAGGGCATTGGCTAATGCATGGACCTTCCGCCTTTTTCCCTGCTACAGTGCCAATGACTAGGCCTCCAGATACATAACACTCCCGTGGGACTTCCCCACATGCCAACTGTAAATCCACTCCTTTTTCTCCTAACCCAAGAAAGAGCATTAAAGGCTGGCAAGAATTAGGTTGTTATAGGGCTAATGTATTATTTAAAAAAAAAAAAAGATGAATCATTCTCAAGCGCTGATACTTTAACCATGAGCTTCAAATCACTCATGACACAGTTCATGACTGATTGAATTTGAGAAGAGCTGAGCTCCTTCCAAACCCCTGAATTACATAGAAGTCATTTAGTCTCACGTTGCCTTCATTTTCTCACCTGGAAGTGGGAATGGCAAAATCTCCTCTGGCTGGTTTAGTTGTGGTGGAAGGTAAATGAGGTAATGAACATGAAAGCTTCGGAGAGTATAAAATCTTAAGCAGACACTACTGCCTTGGCTGTCTGCATACACCACGAGGGGGCCACGTCCTTCCAGGGTTTTAAAAGCCACAGCAGGATTTAGGAAATAGGCCCACAGGTGAATTTGCATCCCTCTGGTTTGCACAGGGATTCTTTCCTCAGGACATAATCAAGCTAAAATTTCACCTAGGCTCCTGATCATTATGTTGCCAACCGAGTGGGTTCTTGAGATTTTTACCTGAAGAATCAGGGGGATGGACAAGTGGAATAGGAACCAGGCTTTTTTTTTTTTTTTTTTAACCAGGGATTGAACTCAGGGGTACTCAACCACTGAGCCACATCCCCAGCCCTACCTTGTATTTTATTTAGAGGCAGGGTTTCACTGAGTTGCTTAGTGCCTCACTTTTGCTGAGGCTGGCTTTGAACTCTGAGATCTTTCTGCCTCAGCCCCCGAAGCCACTGGGATGACAGGCGTGTGCCACCATGCCTGGTAGAACAAGGCTCTTGATTGGAACTTCTGCTGGGGCAATGGTACAGCTTTGATTTTGAGTGTGTCAAGCTGGCTCAAGCAAAGGACAAAAGTACTCAGCTTTTATGGTATCTACAGAGTAGTCAGGGAGGGATCTCTCCACATCATCATGTGTAGATGTGGAGCTTGAGGGGGGTTCGTGCTTGTCTTCTCCACCTCTTCATGCCACGTGAGAATGTTACTGTGTTAATAATAGCAGGTTACTTCAGCGACTATTCCGCAGATATGTTTGCCCCTCACCATCTTGAAGTTTGCCCCTTGCCATCTGAGAGATTCCCTAATATTATTTTCAGAATAGTGTAAACTAATGTTCTGTCTCAATGAGTTTGATTTTAGCGGCCTTGTCTTGTGTGGTTCTGGCTTCTAGGTATTTCTGCTGACCACATAGTCTCAGAAGGCTTAACTGACTTCTCAACGTCCTATTCCTGGTCTGTTATTTTAATTTCATAGGCTTGAGGATGGGTCCTGATTTTGTTAGTTTTTTTTTTTTTTTTGCAGTGCTGGGGATTGAACCCAGGGGTGCTCTACCCCCAGCTGCTTTATTTATTATTTATTTATTTTTATGTTTTATTTTGAGGTAGGGTCTCCAACTTGTAATACTTCTGCCTCAGTCTCTCTAGTAGTGGGGATTGCAGGTGCATACCACTGTGCCTAACAAGACTAAGGTCTCTTTTTAACTCTCAATTTTCTAGTTTTTTTTTTTTTTTTTTTTTAACCCTATAAGAGAGAGAGGGTAGCTTGCCTCTCTCATTCCCCACTGAGGAATTTCACTCCCTTAATCTTAAAGGCTCCTGTTTTTCATGGGGGCAGGGAGGTCTCTGACTGTTTCATGATGTGAATTTTCTACATCTTTGCCAGGGTGTCTTAGGACCCCAGGGCTATAAGGGAGAGCTACCTGATATGAATTAGCTGGAATAAAAAGAAGGAATTTACCGGCTCACATGAGGGAACTATGGGAACTTCCTGGTTGGAAATGGAATGGCCATAACTCCAGATTTAAACCTTGTTTCAGAAAATCCCTCATTTCTTAGTGTATAAGAATTGACTGCTAAAGGCAAAAAGTGTCAAGAGACCAAAGAAGGAGGTGGGAAGATTCAGGATCACAGAGTGCTGTTTATTAGGGATTTATAGACAGAGGCGGGTTTAGGGGCAACAGCAAGACAGGAGGATTCCCCACATCCTGAGGCAAGAGGAGAGGTTTACATTTTACATGTTAAGCTAGACAAAAATGGACCACAACCGACCAGAAAGTACCCGGACTTTCCCAGAAACTATTAATGTGCCCACTGTCAGAGCATCAGTGACTGGCTATCTTAACGGCTTCATTTGTCCTTCAGAGTTTGGAATGTACTCTAGGGTCATCTGATGGGCACAATGGCTGTAGTCATGTCAAGCTGGATTCCTATTAACATCACAAGGATTCTCTGTGCCTCTCACCCATGATGCTTTCTGTATATTGACCTCATTTTCTCAGAACAACTTCTTCTGTAGATGGGAACATGGCTGTTGGACAGGGCTCCCATCTTTATAGCCTTATGACCAAGGGGAAAAATGCTGTCTTCCCCCGCCTTGTGCCCTCTGCTTATTTAACAAACTCTAGGGAAGTACTATCATTGGCTTACCTATTGTCTTAGTACATTCAGGCTGCTATAACAAAACCCCTCAGGCTGGGTAATGTATAAAAGAATGTACTGCTCACAGTTCTCAAGGGTGAGAAGTCCAAGACCAAGGCACCTGCAGATTGGGTGTCTGGTGGAAGTCTATGTGCTCATACATGAAGCCTGCTGTGCCTTCACAGTATATAAAGGCAGAGGGGCTCCTGCAGTACTTTTTTTGGGGGGGGGTATTGGAGATTGAATTCAGGGACACTCAACCACTGAGCCACATCCCCAGCCCTATTTTGTATTTTATTTAGAGACAGGGTCTCACTGAATTGCTTAGTGCCACACTATTGCTGAGGCTGGCTTTGAACCCGTGATCTTCCTGCCTCAGCCTCCTGAGCTGCTGGGATTACAGGTGTGCGCCACTGCACCTCCTGCAGTACTTTTTTACAACGACATTAATCCTGTTCGTGAGAGCTTTACCTTCCTGACCTAATTACATCTCAACACTCCCTCCTCCTTTTTTTTCTGCAGTGCTCTACTGCTGAGCTATATCTCCAGCCCTTTTTATTTTTTAAATATTTTTTAGTTGTAAATGGACACAATATCTTTATTTTTTTAAAATGTTTATTTTTTAGTTGTAGGTGACAGAATATCTTTATTTTATTTTTATGTGGTGCTGAGGATCGAACCCAGTGCCTTATGCGTGCTAGGCGAGCACGCTACCACTGTGCCATAATCCCAGCCCACAATATCTTTATTTATTTATATGTGGTGCTGAGGATCGAACCCGGTGCTTCACATGCATGAGGCGAGCACTCTACCACTGAGCCACAACCCCAGGCCTTATTTTTTTATTTTGAGACAGGATCTAGCTAGCTTGCCCAATGGCTTTGAACTTGCGATCCTCCTGCCTCAGCTTCCCGAGCAGCTGGGATTACAGGCATGCATGCTGTGCTCAGCTAAAAGCTCCACTTTCTAATACTATCCCTTTGATTAAATTTTAATACATGAATTTTGGAGGGTCACAAACATTCAGACCATAGCATCCTTGGACTAATCACCTTAGTCAGAGGAATGATGTGTTGACAGAGTCAGTTAGGCCAGATGCCCTCTGTTTAGCTCGACTAATTAATTGTCTAAGAGTTTTGTCAGGCACATGGCTGCTTTGGGGACTGTTCGGAGTTGGCAGCCGCTGAATCTCTGTCTATCACTTGGGGAAAATAGAGTCTTATACATTGTCAAACCTTTATTCCTAACGAATCATTTAGAGTTCCAGGGCTATAAATAATAAATCCTTTCCCTTTCCTTCCAATGCAAATATTTTGAATATTTTAATAATTGCTTTCCAAAGCCTACTTTCAAAATCCACCCTTCAAAAGGTTTGTGCCAATATACACTCCCACAAACAGATGGTGGTGGGCATTCTTCAACTAGAAGCTGTCATGGATCTACACTGGGATTCCCAACTGAGGGTAACTTTGCTTTCCCAGGGGATAATGGGAATGGCTGGAGACATTTTTGATTGTCACAACTGGGGCGATACCATTGGCTTTTAGTGATGGTAGGATGGGGTGCTGCTAGCTATCCTACAATGTATGGAGCAGTTCTGACAGTGAAAAATTACCTGGCCCCAAATGCCAATAGTGCTGACGCTGAGAAACCCTGATGCTTACTAACAGTGATGGTTCTTGCTCTTGGAATACAAAGTAATCTCAAGAGGAAGTCTTGGAGCCGGGCGCGGTGGCTCAAGCCTGTAATCCCAGCACTCAGGGAGGCTGAGACAGGAGAATCGCGAGTTCAAAGCCAGCCTCAGCAATGGCGAGGCGCTAAGCAACTCAGTGAGACCCTGTCTCTACATAAAATACAAAATAGGGCTGGGGATGTGGCTCAGTGGTAGAGTGCCCCTGAGTTCAATCCCCGGTAC
>PVHX01000455.1:188778-211877 GCA_004024805.1 Geosciurus inauris | reverse complement strand
CCCCTAGGTTTTCTTTTCTTTTTCTTTTTTTAAAATTTTTTCTTAGTTGTAGATGGACACAATGTCTTTATTTTATTGCTCTGTATGTGGTGCTGAGGATCGAACCCAGGGCCTCACGCATGCGAGGCAAGCACTCTACCGCTGAGCCACAATCCCAGCCCCCCTAGGTTTTCTTTTTAATACAGCCTATCGAATGTTAATTTTTAAAGGTGATATAATCTTTCATCTATTAGATTGATCTTAAAAGGATGATGATGATATTCAGAATCTGCCAAGGCAAGGGAAGGTGGAGACTCTTAAATGCTGGTGGTGAGAGAGTCAACAGCATGCTCTGAAGGACACTTGATGAGATGTGTCAAAAGCCCCGAGCTATGTGTACCTTTTGGAGTTTATTTATCCTAAGGAACTAATTAAAGATGTGTGCAACATTATATTCTTACATGTGTTCATGGTAGCATTATTTGCACAAATGGTTCTCAAAATTAGCTTCACTTGGGGAGTTAAAAACTGCATAGTATAGGTTCTCCACTGGGATGCAATGAGGGGGAGGAGGGGAGCATTTTGCATGTAGGGAACATTTGGCAACATCTGGAGATGTTTTTGGTTGTCATGACTGGGAAGGAGTGTGCGATTGGCATCTAGGATCAGGGATGTATGCCCAGAATGGCTTTCTACATCAAAGGTTTATCTGGTCTAGAACATCAGTGGTATTGAGGCTGAGAAATCCTGTAGAGCTGATGTCCACCCCCAACGAATTACATCAGAGTCTCCAAGGGGAAAGCATTGATGTTTAAATAATAGCAACCTCAGATGATCCTGCCTCACAACCAGAACCTGTGATTTCATTTTCAGAAAATTGGAAGTAACTTGTATAGTCCATAACAAGATATATTTCATAAATTCAGTCATTTCATAATAATATATACTGTCTTAGTCAAGTAAAGAGATAAGACATCAATAAGAAAAAGACAAACAATGGAAAACTACTTGAAGGACATGGAAAGACAATTCTCAGGAAAAAAAAATCCGAACAAGTCACACGTGATCAAGTTCACTAACAATTAGGGAGATGCATTTAAATTTTTTTTTTTTTTTTTTTTAGTTTTTATGGATCTTTATGTTATTTACATGTGGTGCTGAGAATTAAACTCAGTGCCTTGCACATGCTAGGTAAGCGCTCTGCCACTGAGCCACAACCCCAGCCCTGATGCATTTTTAAAATGTAGTTCTTTTTAGTTATACATAACAGTCAAATCCATTTTGACATAATTATGAAAGCATGAAATATATCTTGTTCTCATTCAGTCCTCAGTAGCTTTACAGGAGATGCAAATTTAAAAGAATTATGGAATGTAACTTTTCACCTTTCAGAAGAATAAATATTTAAAAAATGGACACTATCCAGTGTTAGCAAAAGAATAGAGATATAGGCACATTAACTTGGTGAAAGTGGAAGTGGGCACAAATTTTAAAGGGTAATTTGGCAGCATTTAACTTGATTTAAAATACACAATCAATTATGCATTTTATTGACTTATTAACTTGATACTTAAAAATTTATGGATTTGCAAAGTATACAGAATTAACAAGTCAAAGGAGAAATGCATTTTAAATTTTGCTTGATATTGCCAAATTGCCCTCTACATTATACACACAGAAACACAGGTTACTATGTGTGGACACTGTTCGGAGCACTTTATAATCATATGATATATATATATGTGTGTGTATATAATCTATTTTGATATTTAGAATGTATTAACTCATGGATATGTTTCACCTTTTCAGCAAGCTCAAGAGAAAAACAATTTCATATTACATGGAGACAGTCTACTGGAAATATTCCACGCATATATATATGCCGTGGGAGAGAAAGAGAGCAAGGAAGAGCATAAACATTTTATAGCTGTGTGTAATGTCAAAATTGAAAAAATGCAAAAATGTTCATCAAGTAGAGAATAGTAATCCCAGCGGCTTGGGAGGTTGAGGCAAGAGGATCTCGAATTCAAAGCCAGCCTAAGCAAAAGTGAGGCTCTAAACAACTCAGCAACACCCTGTCTCTAAATAAAATACAAAATAGGGCTGGGGATGTGGCTCAGTGGCCAGGTGCCCCTGAGTTCAATCCCTGGTAGCAAAAAAAAAAAAAAAAAAAAAAAAAAAAAAAAAATTACATACTTATACAATAGAACACCATGCAGCCATAGAAAGGTATCTAAGATACATTGTTATAATAAATAGGAAGTTGTTGAACAATAACTTACTGAGATTCCATTTGCATGTGTGTGTTTATATAAACCGAGAATATTCTATAAAGATACACAAGAAAACTTTAGCAATAGGAGTGGCATGAAGTTTTTTTTTTTTTCACCTACACTTCTGTGCTCCTCGATTTTTTTTACCATGAAGCTATATTTTTACATAATTTAAGATCATTTAATTAGTTTAACTAGATGATAGTGTACAAATCAACATTTCTGTCAAATAATGTTAAATAAAGAATACTCTTTTTGTGTTACATGAGCAAGGGAATAATTGGACTACAAAACATTTTATAGAGTACCAACTTTTAAAAAAAAATTTTTAAAAGTTAATCCCAGCACTTAGGGAGGCTGAGACAGGAGAATCACGAGTTCAAAGCCAGCCTCAGCAATGGCGAGGCACTAAGCAACTCAGTGAGACCCTGTCTCTACATAAAACACAAAATAGGGCTGGGGATGTGGCTCAGTGGTCAAGTGCCCCTGAGTTCAATCTCCAGTACCAAAAAAAAAAATTTATTTTAAAGTTGTTGATAGAACTTTATTTTTATTTATATGTAGTGCTAAGAATCAATTTAGTGTTTCACACACGCTAGGCAAGTGCTCTACCACTGAGCTACAACCCTGGCCCCAGTACCAGATCATTTTTAAGCCTTTCTAAGGAAACAGACAGGGAAGTCCAGACTTCAAAGTGCTTCACTATTCAAGCTGGGTATGATGGGGTGCATCTTGTCTTAGGACACTGAGACAGGAGAATCATGTAATCCTGCTAGTTTGATACCAACCTGGGAAATGTAATGACACCCCATCTCAAAACAAAACAAAACAAAACAACTTCACTGTTTGGAAGACAGGCATTTTCTTCGTGTTTTCTCTATTTTCCAAGTTTTCTGCAATGAGCTTGTGATTCTTCTGAAATTAGAAACTCTAACAAACCTACCATAAATGTTATTTTTCTGAAAATAGATCTACACATAGCTTCATAACTACTGGGACACCATGCATAGTTCTAGCGTAGTAATGTGCAAACATAACTTGGCTGCGAGTATAATATTTTGCCAGGCGTCTGTGGCGAGGCTGCAAAGTGGATCAGCTGGAACGGTGACCCTCGTGAGATCTTTGTTAAAATTGGCACTTCCTCAACATACGACTCCCAGATGCTCTTCGTTTGGGGATTCATTTATTTAATGTGAAAACATGTTTCTGCTGCTGAAATTCTTTGTTATCTCGAGTTTATAGAGAAGATGTTTTCTCCCCACAAAGCCAAGTGCCATCATCCCCAAAGGGAAACAGAACCCTGAGTCCTTCATTTAACAGACATTTAGAGGGTGCAGATTTATGCTTTGGCCATTGTTCTAGAGTGTAGGTCCTGGTGGTGAAGGAGACGCACAAGGTCCTTGCTCTTAGGAGGATAACATTTCATAGGCGATAAAAAAGATAATAAACTGGTCAACTGCTGAACAAGAGTTCCTTGTTCATAGATGGCCATCTTCTTACTGTGTCCTAATGGGTTGGTAGAGGGAAGGAAGCTCTCTGGGGTTTCTTTTGTAAGGACACAAATCCTCTTCATGAGGGTTCCAACTCATGACCTAATCACTTCTTACTGGCTTTATCTCCAAATCCCACGACATTGGGGATTAGGTTTTGCTATGGTTTGGATAGAGTTTGAGTGTGACCCCTACGGGCTCATGTGGTGGAGGCTTGGTCCTCAGTGTGGTGGTACAGGGAGGTGAAACCTTTAAGAGGTGGGGTTTAGTGCCAGGTAGGAGGTCATTACGGGCGCTGCCCTCAGAAGGAATTAATGTAGCACTCATAGGACCTTAGTTTCCAAAAACCAGGTATGGTGGCCTGCATCTGTAATCCCAGCAACTTGGGAGGCTGAGGCAGGAGGATCACAAGTTTGAGGCCAGCCTCAGCAACTGCGTGAGGCCCTAAGCAACTTAGAGAAATGCTGTCTCAAAATAAAAAAATGAAAAGGACTTAGGGATGTAGCTCAGTGGTAGCATCCCGCTGGGTTTAATCTCCAGCACCAAAAAAAAAAAAAAAAAAAAGTTCCCACAAGAGTGATCTTGACTCCTGGATTGCTCTCTGGCCTCCCCTGTCCCGCCTTGTGATCTCTCTCTCTTGCATGTACTCTAGCCATTGTGATGTCATCCACCAGGAGATTTTCACCAGAGCCCAACAGAACCCAACACTACGCTCTTAAACCTCTTTTCTTGTTTTTTAAAATTTTTTTTTAGTTGTTGATGGATCTTTATTGTATTCATTTATATGTGGTGCTGAGAATCGAACCCAGTGCCTCATACATGCTAGGCAAGTGCTCTACCACTGAGCCACAATCCCAGCCCATAAACCTCTTTTCTTTATAAAAGTATTGGCCTCAGGCATTTTGTTATAGCAATGGAAACCAGACTAATACAGGTTTCAATGTATGAATTTGGGGGAAGCACAAAAATTCAGTCTATAGCACACACGATGCTGGACTCTTCTTCCAGAGTTTCTGATGCAGCAGGTCTGGGATGGCATCCAAGAAATTATCTATCTTAACAACTTCCCAGATGCTGCTGCTGCTGATGTGAAGATCACACATTAGGAATCATGACCTAGCCTATTCTTACCAATTCAACGTTATTGCACAGAAATAAATGTTTCAGAAAACATGCTGTGTGCCAGGCACTATCTTAGATGCCACATCATCAGTGATACGACAGACTGAGTTCTTGTGCCTCACTCTTTTAGACTAGTGATTTCCTGAAGTTCCACTGCTGATGTTAGACCTAGCCATTGAATTTACGACTTCTCACTCAAAATCCAGTACTCATTCCCCGACAAGCCACATCAACAAACACCTTGTTTGCTGTCCACGACTTCCTCTGCTCCCTTCTAAGGAGATGACCTTGAACTAAGGCTCAGACGTTTCCTTTGCAGGTGGGTTTGCATGTACAAGTACTGACCAAGAAGCTTAGGTGGGAGCAAGGAACATGTGGGGGCTTCAGCTCTGTGAGGGGGCAAGAGGAAAAGGGAGCCCTCCCTCCTGGCAGCTGTGGGAAAAGAGAAGTGACTAAGAGGTTAAGAAATGACTAAGGAGATGTGGAGACACCGTGAGGGACTATCCTTCAAGGGTGCAGGGCTCCCTTCCCCTGATGCTGTGAGTGGATGGCATCCTCAATCTCCCAGGAGGCTGCCTTTCCTAAAGAGAGCTGCTGCTCCAAGGCCACATCCTTGCCCTAGGAGGGTCATGTCCAGTAATGGACGGGGGACCTAAAGGTTCTGAAGAGACTCAGCTGAGCTCTGTGATATAGCACAGCTCAACGTCTCCCTGACAGTCTTACTTTCTTTCCTAACCTTTCCAAGGGCTGGGATCCCAGAGCACTTAATAAAGACTCTGTCTCAGAGTTAGTGTCCCAGGACCCCAAACTGTCATAGGGACTTCTAGGCATCGGCTATGGGGAGAGTAATCTAAATTTCCCCTTCCTCCCTTTGAAAATCTTCAGTGAAATTGGCATTGGTCTCTCTGTGGGTGAGGATCTCTAGATGAAATTATTCTGAGTTTAGGATGAGCGCAGATTATAAGGAGAGGAGAGACATGTGGCCCCTACAGAACAGGGCCATGTGAATGCAGAGGCAGGGTTTGGAGTGGTGCAGGTACAAGTCAAAAAACATTTAGCATCACCAGAAGGTGGAAAAGGCAAGGAAGGGTCCTCCTCTAGAGCTTCAGAGGGTGCATGGTCCAGTGGACACACTGATTGGGGACTTCCAGCTTCTAGAACAGAATAAAATTCTGTTGTTCATGCTTACTTTGTTATGTCAGCTTTAGGAAACTAACAGAATTCTACCTGGAAGGGCTTGAAAAGAAAAATGAGATGTCAGTTGACCATAATACTAAGGGCCATGTAATAGACATTGTCGTTTATGTCGTGCCTCGCGTGGATTCACTCGACGAGTTGGGGTCCCGCAGGACGAGGGGACCGAGGAATGGGGTCCCATGGGACGAGTTCTGGGGTCCCAGAGGACGAAGGACAATGGGGTCTCACGGGACGAGGTCTGGGGTCCCGGAGGACGAGGTCTGGGGTGCCGAAGGACGAGGTCTGGGGTCCCGGAGGACGAGGCCTGGGGTCCCACGGGACGAGGGTTTATGGGGTGGATGGTCGCGGAGTCACTCACCCAGACCCCGGGGGTAGGTAAAACTGCTCTGCCGGAGTGAGAAGCAGACCCATTTATTTCAGTTAGTGCAACAGTTTATATAGGTCCTCGGACCAATCATGGCCCTGAGGTTAGGTTACAGCCAATAGGGTATTGATCCATGTCAGGCGCGCAACCAATCAGTGTGAGATGAGAAAAGGAGAGCCACTGAAGGCAGCCAATCAGCATGCGATGAGAAAAGGAGAGGCACTGAAGGCAGCCAGTCAGCATGGGGTAAAGAGGAGGGGAAACATTCAAAGTAACCAATCAGCATGGGGCAAAGGAAAGGGGAGGGGAGGCATTGAAGGCATGGAGAGAGCTCCTATAAGACATTTATTCATACACTTCTTGCTGGGGTCAGGAGTGTAGCTCAGTGGCAGAGTGCTTGCCTAACCTGCACAAAGCCCTAGGTTCCATCCCCAGTCCAGCTAAATAAGAAAAGAGCTGGTGTGGTGGCACATGCCTGTCATCCTAGCAGCTTGGGAGGCTGAGGCAGGAGGATTGCCAAGTTTGATGCCAGCCTCAGCAACTTAGTGAGGCCCTGAGCAATTTAGTGAGACCCTGTCTCAAAATAAAATATAAAGAAGGCTGGGAATGTGGCTCAGTGGTTAAATACCCCTGAGTTCAATCCCTGGTACTAAAAAAAGAAAAAAGAAGAAACTTCTGCTTGTTGAAGGAAACTGAACTAAATGCTAATGAAGAGAAAATCTAAGTTTATTAAAGGTTATCTTGTAATGCTGCTTGATTTATTTCCTTTGGATCCTGGACATGTGGGTACCTGCTAATTTTCATATTTTCTCATGGTGTATGATTCTACATGTGGAACTGTGGAAGGAGAGATATTCATTTGTGGATAATTTTAATAATGCTTTAAAAATAAGTCACTAATGAGGTCCCTGTACTGAGTTACTACAATGCATATCCTGATCATTTAAACTAGATTTATGATTTTAAAATGCTCCAGGCCTTTTCTTTCTTCCTTTTTAAAAAAAAAAACAACTTTTTCAGACTGCTCCTCCTAGCCACTCAGGAACCCCCAGTTCTATTTTTAGATGTCGAAGTAGGTGGATAATACCAAATTTGCAAAGGTGATTTAAGAGCTCTGCATAGCATCAAATGCGTGTCTTCGCTCATTTTTTAATGATACTGGGGATTGAATCCAGAGGTACTCTACCTATGAGTTAGGTTTCTAACTCTTTAATTTTATTTATTTTTTATTTTTATTTTTTGGTACCAGGGATTGAACTCAGGGGCACTCTAACACTGAACCACAGCCCCAGTCCTATTTTATATTTTACTTAGAGACAGGGTCTCATTGAGTTCCTTGGTGTCTCACCATTGCTGAGGCTGGCTTTGAACTCGCAATCCTCCTGTCTCAGCCTCCTCAGCCACTGGGATTACAGGCGTGTGCCATCACATTTGGCTTCTTTTAATTTTATTTTGAGATAGGATCTCATTCAGTTGCCCAGACTGACCTTGAACTTGTGATCCTCCTGCCTCAATGCCCTGAGTAGCTGGGATTACAGGCATGAGCCACTGTACCTGACTAATTCTGTAGTTGATAAATCACCACCATAGGCCTCAACTCGCCTATCCATGAGATGGAGCTCATTCTGTATTTTCATAGGAGAAGAAAGTGAATTGTCTAAACAGATCTCACAAGCTCAGATCCTCTTCTGATCACATTTGGAGATCCAAAATCATTTCTGAATCCTGTAGTTTGAGCCCTTGGGTTGACATTGTGCAGAGGAGACCTGTGTTCATCAAAGGTCAAAGATAACTTTTTTAAATGAGTTTTGAACTTTAGGAGGGTTTTAAGAGTCCAGAACGTGTCCTAAGACACTTGTCTTGTTTGACCCTTCCTACTTCTTCAAATTTAGAGACTCCAACCACAGGGATGATTTTCAATGATTAGCTAAGTCAAAATGAAAATTTCTAGTCCGCCGATTTATTGAGTTTTTGCTTATGTAGGGTACTCTAATAGACCCAATAGGTTTTATTGACAAACTCAGACAAATGTGGTTTCTGTAACTGAAGGGACTTGGGGAAGATTTGTGAATATCCCTTAAAGTATTATGAAGGTCTGCAGAGCTTGCTTTTGGAGTTAGGTCTTCTTCAATGGCACGTGGCCTGAAGTTAACCTCCACATCTGATACCCTTGCACAAAGGCAGCATGTTACATTTATAAAAGATGGTTGTTGCTAGGTGTGGTGGTGCACGCCTGTAATCCCAGCACTTTGGGAGGCTGAGACAGGAGAATTGCAAGTTCAAAGCCAGCCTCAGCAATGGCGAGGTGCTAAGCAACTCAGTGAGACCCTGTCTCTACATAAAACACAAAATAGGGCTGGGGATGTGACTCAGTGGTCGAGTACCCCTGAGTTCAATTCCCGGTACCCCCCCCCAAAAAAGATGGTTGTTAATGAGGATACTTTGAATGGCAGCCTAATTCCAGATGACTTCAACAATATGGGGAATTTTTTTTTTTTTTTTTTGGTACTGGGGATTGAACCCAGGGGCACTCAACCACTGAGCCACATCCCAGCCCTATTTTTTGTGTTTTATGTAGAGACAGGGTCTCTCTGAGTTGCTTAGCGCCTCGCCATTGCTGAGGCTGGCTTTGAACTCACGATTCTCCTGCCTCAGCCTCCCAAAGTACGGGGAATTTTTTTAAAAATATTTTTTTAGTTGTAGATGGATGCAATATCTTTATTTTATTTATTTATTTTTATGTGGTGCTGAGGATCAAACCCAGTGACTCACACATGCGAGGCAAGTGCTCTACCACTGAGCTACAGACCCAGCCCCAATACAGGGAATTTAAAAAATTTTTTTTCACATTACTGGAAGTCTACAGATGGCCTTCCTGAAGATAAGGCTTGACCTAGTAGCTCAAAGAATGTCACCGAGCATATAATTTCTTCTTCTTTCTCCATAACTTCAGAGTCCACTTAGTGGTCCTATAGAGGCTCCAGATTTTTCTCTTTTTAATACATCTCACGTTGTCATGCAATATCATCCAAGAGGAGAGAGAATTTATGTCTTCTGATATCTCTTTCATGAGTCCTGGAGTTCACTGTCTCTTGGTGCCAAAATCCAGTCATTGCTGACTCCTGAATCGGTCACTGTGGCCACAAATCAGGGATCAGAAAGCTCTCAGAAATCAAGCCTCTCTACAGCTCCCTTTTGTGGGTGCCACATAGTCTCTTCTCTCTCTCCTCTCTGTATCTCTGTGGTCTCCCTCGCTCTCCTTTCTTCATATCAACTTCCTCTATTTTTCCCTGCAGAGAGCAGAAGCTGACCATTGCTTAGTTTTTGACTTTATGGGATAGCAGAACTTTACAAATTTCAAGTCTTAGAAGAAATAATCTGATTGGGCTCAACAGAGTCCGTTTCTACTCCTGATCCAACAAATATGGTCAAGGAGTTGGGATCACATTGACTTGACATGCTAAGGCGGTGGGACACCATTGGAGTGGGAATGTGAACAAGACACGTTTCAGGGACTGGTTGTTGACCTCCTATAACCAGTAAGAGAAGGTGAATGTATGTTCCTATATGCCAAAGACTGGGGAAGGTCGTCCACTGAGTAGATCTAACACATGAATCAGGATTCTTGGGTTGCAAGCGACAGAGATCAACTTGGCCAACCCAGGCCAAATAGACACACACATCTGGATTCTCGGGAAAGAGTCTCCTCGGAGTAGCCTGGGGTACACAATCATTATAATGATGGCCCTCAGTGAATCACACTTTCCTAGGCCCACCCCTCTTTGCTCTGAGTTGTTGCTGCTCCTTCCTTCCAGAGGTGAAGTCTATTTTCCCAGTCCCTTGGATTGGAGTTGCTCTTGTGACTTGCCCTGACCCACACAATATGGCAGACTTGAGGTCATGTGAGAACTAGAGTTTAGGTATTAGGTAACCCTGCAACTTCTGCTTGTGCCCTCCTGGATCCCTGAGACCACCATGCCTCAGAGATGGCCTAACTAGAAGAGTACACATCACCCGGGGGGAGAACTAAGCCTCCTAAAATGATTGTCACCCCCCTCTTACCTGATATTGAGTGCGATAGTATAGGTTCTTAGCCCAACCAGCCTTGCAGTTGAGTCTAGACACGGGGATCAGCCCAGGTGAGACTGGCACATCTGCCCAGATGGCCAACCCATAGAATCATGAGAAATTAAAAATCACTAGTGTTGTAAGCCTCTAAATTGGAGATTGCTTGTTGAGCAGCAATAGATAGCTAAAATGCATGCCCATCCCCAGGGGCCTGGCAAGGAGGCATCTGCCAGAAGGGGCCTCTAGAAACTTCTTTTGGCTTTCACAGTGTGAGGGCTGCATGCTGAGATTTGTGTGTGTGTGTGTGTGTGTGTGTGTGTGTGTGTGTGTGAGACCCATTGCCAACAGTCATGGAGAAGTAGTTCTTTGAAATCCAAGCAGGGTATTGTTTGGAAGAGAAAAATACATGTCTGACTGTTTAAAACCAATAAACATCGATGGTATTTTGCTTTGTGCTTCTTGTACACAGAGCTGTATGAACACTCTGAGTACCTATTACATGTTGTCTGAAACTCCTACTTTTGAGATAAATACCATTGGGATGAACTGCTCTGAATAAGACAAGACTGCAGGCTCCTCCGTCTGCAGTCGTCTACTTCCTCCTTTGGCCCAATTTGAGAACAAACACATACACACCGAACCACAAGAGAACTACTGATTTAGAACAAATTTAAATAAAGCAACATGTAGGATGTCAACGCGGAGCGCTCCAAGACGGGACCCAGCACACCTACTCCGAGAGCAGAAGACGGGCAGAGCCATGTGCCAAACCACTAAATACTTCCAGGTCAGAGGCAGGATCAGCACGATTTTGACGTTTGGGATAAACTCCAATTCAATATTTTTGCTCATGTAGGGGCCATTGGACAATGTCTAGAGACATTTTTGATTGTCACAGTAGGTGTTGGGGGTGGCACTGCAAACACCTATTGGGTTGAGCCCAGGATACAGCTCAACCTCCTATAAAACCCAGAGCATCTTGCCACAAGCGAAAAATCATTTGGCTTAAAAGATTCAAAAGTGCTGAGGTTGAGGAACCTGGATTTAATAGAAATAGAATCTCGTGATGGGACAAGAGTCATAACTGCATCCCTGGGCTATGAGTAGTCAGAAATGACAACACTCTGCTCCTCAGCCCAGCACTGTGCAGGACACTCTCCCAAGCTCTAACACCTTGTAGACACCCAACCAGCCTGGGTATTAACCTGGGAGAAACTGCAACATACCTGCACACAAAGCCCTACCTGTGACTGCTCAGAGCAGTGTTATTCATTGTCCAAATACAGAACCAACCCCAAAACCTGCTGACTGGTGAATATATAACCAAAGCGTGGTCTATCCATACTACCCAGCAGTGAAAAGGAAAGAAGTCATGCCACTTGCCACAATGTGGATGAACCTCAAAAATTTGTGCAAAGACACAAACGACCATATATGAGAGGATTCCATTTATACGAAACACCCAGAGAAAACAAGTGATAAAGAGAAAAAGTAGAGGAGGGATTGTTTTGGGCCAAGGGTAGGAATGGGGTTAATTGGAAATGCAAATGAGAGGTCTTACTGGGGTGATAAAAATATTCTAAAACTGATATATACAGATAGTCACAGAACTTGATAAATTCTCTCAAAAAATTGAACTCTGCACTTAAATTTTATGATCTGTAAATCGTACCTCAATAAAACCTTGCTGTTCAAATGGTGTCCATGGATCAGCAGCATCAACATTACCTAGGAGCTAGATAAAAATAAAAACTTCAGGTCCCACCGCAGACTTGCCTTTTTAATGATATTCCTAGGCAATTTGTATGTACGTTAAAGCCTGCATCGATACTGGGTTTTGGCTGAAATGTGCTGAAACAAAACCATTCTGTTTTCATCAGCTTTCTGTTACTGAAACAAAATGCTAGAGACTATCGCTTTAAAAAGAGGAAAGGTTTATTTTGGCTTACAGTTTTGCCTGTGGCAAGGCAGCACATTATGCCAGGAGTGCTTGGTGGAAAAAGCTTGTTCGCATGTCCAGAAAACATAAAAGAAAGAAAGGAAGAGATCATGGTCCCACAATCCCCTCTAGAACACATCCCACCTCCCCTTAGGCCTGCCTGCTATAGGTCCACCACTTCCCAATGGTGCTAGGTTGGTGACCACTCCTATCACACATAGGCCTTTGAGAAACATTCCAGATCTAAATTATAATATAATCATAACTTTTGGCAAATGTTTCAAAATCCATATAATAATAGGACCCAGGAGTATTACCTGATGGTGCCACCAAAATATTGACGAATAGCATATCTGATGCAACTTAAACTTCAATCCAAGAAGAGTTGGCCATTGTGTTCATGTGGCAAATAAAATCTAGGATTACATGTAGAACATTTCTAATGTAAGTCACTATGCTAACTTGACACACCATTTCATTTTCTCCTTACAACAGTCCTGTGTGGTAGGTATTATAAATTAGGTCCATTTTAAAGATGGTGCAGCTAAGGCTGGGGGCGGAGATTAGTTGACATACTCAAAGTTTGTAAGAATTCCCAGCAGCACCACCCTGGTGGAAGAGAACTCATTCTCCTGGACTGTAATGTTTAAACCTTCCTCCAGGGGGCAGGATTCACACTGCTTTCCATGTGCAGATGGCGATCTGTATGGCACCCGGTGCTCCTAACCTGTGCTGACTCTGATTGTTTTAGGTGCACAAATTAGGCCAATGGAACCTTTGAGAGATGGAGGTTACAGAGTAAGAGTTAAGGCCTGGCGGAGACCTGGATTGGCAAAATAGTGTGACATTAGCTATTAGTCCTGTGCTGGGGATCTGGAGTGTTGAAAGGAATTTGCAGCCAGGGAGCTTAGGCAGTCAGGGGAAATCAGGCAGCAAGTGCCAGATGGAAAACTTCAGTGGCATCTGGGGACTCAGGCAAGGCAATCCAGACAGGCAAGCAGAAGGGAGACAGGTAGGAACTTTAGAAGGGAAAAAGAAAGAAAGTGGTCAAGGCTGGGTAGTCAGTGGGAAGCTAGAAAGCAATTGAGAGAGGCAGACAGCTACCACTGAGCCACATCTCTAGCCTCTTTTTACTTTTTGAGACAGGCTTTCTATGTTGCTTAGGCCTTGCTAAGTTGCTGAGGCTGGCCTCAAACTTGTGATCCTCCTGCCTCAGCCTCCCAGTTGCTGGGATTATAGGCGTGTGCTACCATGCCTGGATCAGAGAGTCATTCTTAATTAAATATCATAGCAGTGCTCCCCAAAAGGAAATAGCTTAGGACAGAAGCTGTGCATTCCTCACGGCAAAAATTATAACAATTACCTTTAAACATCTTTGTTCTGCTGACATTTCCTCTCTAAATATTAGCCTCCTCTCTTTCCAGTCTTCTTTCCTTCCAGTTTCTATTCGTTCCCCATTACAAACTAAATTTCCCTCAATTCTCTGGAACAACTCAGTTTTGGCTCTTGCCCAGCCCACTCAAAAAGACAAAAGCTCAGTAGATGACTGCTCTTACTCTAATCCTTTTTTAAAAAAGAAATAAGCTTAGTATCCATCAATGATCTGTTAAGGATGACTGGGGGCCAGGAATGGTGACACATGCCTATAATCCCAGTGATTCAGGAGGCCGAGTCTGGAGGATCACAAATTTGACACTAGCTTGGGCAACTTTGTGAGCCCCTGTCTCAAAAATGAAATAAAAAGGCTGGAGATATAGCTCAGAGTACAGTACCCCTGATTTTAATCTCTAGTACTTCCCCCCAAAAAGAGTGACTGGGGGTCTAGAGGTGTAGCTCAGTGGTAGAGAGTTTACCCAGCATGTAAGAGATCCTGGGTTCAGTCCCTAGCAACACACACACACACACACACACACACACACACACTTTATGGGATAAATTGGCTAATGCCCACTACTGAAATTGGGATCAATCCCACCCAAACCTTATGGTTGAAAAGATGTGGGAGGAAGGGGGTTTCATGAAGGATACTTGGGATTCTGCTTCAGGAGATGAGATAAAGAATATCTACTTTCAACTCTTAACCTATCCTCTCACTTACCAGTGATTTATAATTAAAATTTTATAATTTTTTGTTGATTGCACAAATTTCAATCACCATGGACAAGAGTTGTCCACTACACCTTTCAGGTTTACAGCCCCTTTGGGGCAAGACTGTTGATCGATCATCTGGATCCTAAACATCTTGAGTCCCATGCCTCATTATTCTTTAAGCTTCCATTCACGCCTTGCCCAGCAGAGGTATTGCACAATGGCAGTGACGGCCATGGTCCTGGTGGAGACCCTTACATACGTGGTTAGGTGCATACCCCCGCTGGTTGAGCATCCAAGCGATATGCTCAGGGAGATGTGCCAATAGGAGAGCAGCCTGGATTCCCAATATAGTTACGTGTTGCTTAACGATGGGAACACATTCTGAGAAACACCTCGTTTGGTGATTTTGTTATTGCTCGAACATCAGAATTTGCTTATGCAAACCTACCTGGTGTGGGTCAATTGCTCTCTGTGATCTTTTGATACAATCAAGAAATGACTTAAATTACCGGAGATGTACGAGGTTGCTGCTGGCATAATGCAGCATAGTTTCACAGTGCACTTATTTCAGTAGGTAGAGGAGTATGCTCTAAAACAATGATAAAACATATAGCATAGTGAATACCTCAGCCAGTAACATTATTTATTATTATTATCAAGTATTTTGTACTGTGCATATTTGTATGAGCTTCTGCTTTTGTATGACTGGCAGCACAATAGGTTTGTTTACACCAGCCTCACTACAAACTGGAGTAATGGGCTTCACTGCTGCTTTGCTACGTCACCGAGCGATAGGAATTGCTCAGTTCCATTATCATCTAATGGGTCTGTTGTTAACAGAAACATCATTATGTGGTGCATGACTGTATTCGGAGGGGAGATAGATGGAGAAGCAAGAAGGAACAGGTAAACAAAAATAAAATCATCCACGATTGTTCTCAACCATGTGGTAAATGTGATTTTTGCATTTAAGGATTGATGGCTGAGGATGGCATATCTGTCAGGCACGGGAAGGGAGTGTCAGTGTGATGTTGGCAGCCAGGATGGACAACATGGATGGACGATAGGGTGGCTCCCAGGTCCTCACCTCCCAATGTCTATGTCCTTATAGGATCCACTCCTGTGTAAGTAAAAATCTATGACTTGCTTCTAACCTGGAAAATACAGCCAATGTGATGGTCTGTCACTTCTTTTTTTTGGCGGGGGGGGTGGGTACCGGGGATTGAACCCAGGGGCACTCAACCACTGAGCCACATCCCCAGCCCTATATTGTATTTTATTTAGAGACAGGGTCTCACTGAGTTGCTTAGCGCCTTGCTTTTGCTGAGGCTGGATTTGAACTTGAAATCCTCCTGCCTCTGTTTCCTGAGCTGCTGGGATGACAGGCGTGGCCACTGTGCCTGGCTGGTCTGTCACTTCTGTTAGTATATGACATAAGTTCATCATGTCTGTCTTGCTGAGAGTCTTTCCCTTGCTGGCTTTGAGAAGCGAGTTGCCATCTTGTGAGCAACTTGACAGAAAGAACCTCCAGGCAAGAAACTGAGGTGGACCTCCACGGACAGCCAGAAAACAACTACAGCCATTGCTTTCAAGGAACTGAGTGCTGCCGGCAGCACGTGGGCTTTCAAAAGCTGATCCTTTCCCAGTCAAACCTTGATATGAAACTATTGTCCAACCAACGCTTTGTAACTTTGGAGAGAACCCAGCTAAGTGGTGCCTCCAGACTCGAACAATAATAAATGTGAGATAATAAATGTGGGTTATTTATGCTGCTAAGTTGATGGCAATATTGTTGTGTAGCCAAAGATAACCAATACAGACAGACTGAGTGATAGGCTCCATTTAATTTGCAGCAGGCATTTGGTGCACATTGAAGGTTGTTCTCATTTTATCAACTCATATCCTTGAATCAAGACACACCGTAATGCCTCAGAAAACAAAAAGACTATCTCTATAAATTACCATGGAGAGAGTTCTCCATTTCTGTCATTGATTGGCTCCCGTGAATATTTCCAATAAATCTCAAATCGCAATGATTTCTTTTTTTCCCTCTTAGTGACACAGAGTGAAAAAACTGGTGGAAACTCAGAGGTGCTAGTGTTTTGTCCATGCTGGAAACGATTTTCCACTTGGCAATGGCAAACAGGCTGGGAATTTTGCTCAAAGGCTGCTTTTTAGAACCTGCTAATGGAGAACAGAGAGAAAAATTACCTCTGAAGAGTGGTCATCTTCAAACCACATCACCTCTTAACGAGGAATTTCAATTCCAAAAATACGCTGCCAAGCACACCAATTGAAAGAGAAATGCCTTAATGGTTGTGGAACACCTTTATGCCCAGAGAAATTGGTCACATTAAGCACTGTCTTGCCTTTTCTCTGCAGTGAGCACAGAGAATGTTGATACATAAATCCATTGTTCTCCTTTTTCAAGAGTTTCATCCTGAGGATCAGCAAACCGTGGGAGTTCATGAAATCAATTCATTGCTCTTCTCTTACTTCCTGCTCAGAGTGTCCCAGAATCTACCATCTAACGTTTGTACATTCCCCTTTATCAACTTCTGGCATTTATTTTGTTCGTGGGTGGCTTGTGTTCTCATATCCTGAAATAATGTATTATTGGAGACCTCCATGAAGAAAGGAGCATCTTAAAGGACTCTGAGCCTCTCTTTTGCCTTAAGAGGACAGCCCTGGAGGAGGCGGGAGACTTGATGCTGAGAGCCTCCAAAGAGCTTCAAGGACTCCATGCTCCAAAAAGAGGAGAAAACAATTAGGTCTCCTGTTAAGAAGGAAGCAGGCGAGGCACTAAGCAACTCAGTGAGACCCTGTCTCTAAATAAAACACACAAAAAATAGGGCTATGGATGTGGCTCAGTGGTTGAATACCCCTGAGTTCAACTCTCGGTACCAAAAAAAAAAAAAAAAAAAAGGAACCAGGGTTGATATGTCAGTGATAGAGTGCGTGCTTAGCGCGGTCAAGGTGCAAAACTAACAAACACACAAAGCTGCCTCCTTCCGCCCGCCCCCCCCCCAAATAAAACAAGGAATGAAATGAAGTTACTTTGCTACCCACAACCTCCCTTGATTTCCACCCCAGGCTGTCTGTGGGGAGATTCATGGGACAAGGGCTGAGGCTGTTCCTTCTTCTCCCTGTGGGAAGCCTTTCTTAAACACAGAGAGCACCTGCTGGAAGGAGAACCAAGAACCTAAAGGATCTCATTTCCTTGATGGCCAGCATGGCCACCTGTGTGGACTTCAGATTAGTTGACAACTCTCCAAGTTATTTATTTATTTTTTTACTTAGCTGATCTCATGCACTTATTCTTCCTGAAGAACTTTATTTTCAATGCCTAAAGTCTCTGCCACATTTTTCTCCTAAACCCTGAGTTGTTTTTCTCCTAAACCCTAATTGTTTTTTCTTAAGAATTGCATTACAATTTGATTTCATTTTATCCCCTCAAACTTTATTGAGGTATAATTTACATTAAAAAAACCCCCACAACACTGTAGGGATACATTTTTTGCAGTGCTGGGAAATGGAACCCAGAACCTTGTGTATGCTAGGCAAGAGTTCCACCACTGAACGGCAACCCCAGCTTCTCCTTTATCATGCTTTGACAAATGTATACAACAGGTAACCACAGTGCAATTAACATACAGAACATTCTCATTAGCCCTCAAGAGGTCCCTCATGCCCTTTTGCCATTAGTGCTTACCCTCATTCTCACCTCCTGTTTCTTTTACTTTTTTCTTTTTCTAGAATTTTACATAAACATGATAAGACTATCTATACCCCCTTTTTTGGGAGGTACCAGGAATTGAACTCAGGGGCACTCAACCACTGAGCCACATCCCAATCCTATCTTTGTATTTTATTTAGAGACAAAGTCTCAGTGAGTTGCTCAGGGCTTTGCTGTTGCTGAGGTTGGCTTTGAACTCACCATCTTCCTGCCTCAACATCCCGAGCAGCTGAGATTACAGGCATCCACAACTGTACCCGGCCTGTTTATACACTTTTGTATCTTGTTTCTTTCACTCAGCATAATGGTTTTGAGATTCATCTCTGTTATTCCTTATATCCATAATGCATCCCTTTTCGTTGTTAAGTAGAATCCTACTGTATGGATAAACCATGATTTATGTATCTTGCTTTTCATTTTTATGTTAATTTGAGATGAGAAGGAAATTTCTACAGTGCTGATGCTTCTTATTTAGGGAACAAGCCATACCTCTTCTTACTTGGGTCTTCTTTTTATGCCTGTTGACAAGTTTTATAGTTCCTTTATGTGGTCCCTGCTTTTTACTTGTTTGGTTTATTTGTAGGAGCTTAATAATTTGTTGTTAGTGGAATAGAATAATTTCTTCTTAACACGAGCTCAATGGTTGTTGCTAATATAATACAAATTTATTGATTTTGGAGTACATTTATCTTATATTCGGCTCTCTTTTGAAACTCTTGTTGGTTTTAATACTTTTAAAAGTTGAGTCTCTTGGATTTTTTAGGTTTAGAGTCCCATCACCTGTAAATAACATTACCTTGTTTTCCAAGGGTGATATTTACTTCTTTTCCTTCTTTTTGTGATGTCTGAGGAAAAGGAGAAAAATGGAAGAAGGAGAAAAGGAAGATGGTTGGGATGCAGGGATGGAGAGACAGGGAGAGAGGGGAGAGCAGAACAGCTGGCATTCCTAATGCTAGGTGGGGCACGGATGGATCCAGTGGACACCTTGGAACTTAGCTGGGGTTTGCAAATTGAAGAGAAGATAGTTGGAAAAGTCCAAGCAGGAATCTGTGAAACTGTGTAGTTTCCCTTCCCCCTGATTTCTGGTCTCTGCCCCAAACATCAGAGAAGCTTTACAGGGAGAGAGGATGGCCAGCATGAAAGAGCAGACCCTTCCCTTCAGGTTGCTCTCTCTCCCCATTCCAAAGCTTAGCCTCTGCGAGGGTGGGGTAGGGAGGCGGGTGATGTATCAGATGGCAGTATAAGACACCCAAGAACTATGGGGTTTGTTAAGAATGTATTTTAAAGGTAGAAAAGGGGGATTCAGTAAGTAGCAGCTGAAGGAAGAGATTGGAAGAAAGTAAAATGGTTTATTGGACAGAATGTTTAACAAACCAGTTGCATCTAAAATGTCAGCTGCATTTCTGTTATTCTAAGGGTACGATGAAAACGAGACTGGAGAAGGTGTTGGCATTTGGAGTGAAAGCCTGTCTATGTAACATTTGTAGAAACATCCTTTATGAACTAGACTTGGACGTTGCCTTCCATGGCACCACCAGATGGATCACTAGGCCAATAAAATATATCAAGGACAAGACAGAAAATGGGCTGCCCCTGCAGTTACTCTGTTCCACCACTAGATAGAGCCTCTGCTCCGGTGAGGCAAAATGCAAACCCTGCGGTGGTGCCTCAGGTGATTGAGAACAGAAAGCCACTGATGGAAGTGATTTGGAAGGCAGGCACAAAGCTGCTATGGGAGGAAGTACAGGTGTTCATCAGGCAGTGTGAAATGACTGTTCTGGAGAAATACCTGCATTTCATGAGAAATATTTTATTGCTAAGCAAAGGAATTAAAAATAAATAGAGGAGAGGAAAAGCAACAAAACAAACAAAAAACCTAGGGGAAAAGAAACGACAAAAAGCAGAAAGAAAAAAAAAAGACACAGTGAAATATCATTTCATACCATTAGAATGGCTATTATATAATTAAAAATGTGTAGGGTTGCACAACTCTGAATAATATACTACATACCATTGAATGGCAAACAACAACAAAAAGTAAAAGGAAAAATATGAAAAATAACGAGTGTTCCTAAGGATGTGGAGAAATTGGAGTTATTTGGCTTTTTGTCACTGATCAAAATACCTGACAAGAACAACTTAGAGGAGGAAAGATATAGTTTGTCTCCCGGTTTCAGAGGTTGCAGCCCATGGTTGGCTGGCTCCAAGGCAGAAATATTATGGCAAAAGGACATGGCAGAAGAAAGCTGCTCAGCTCATGGGTAGCCAGGAAGCAAAGAGAGAGAGGAAGGGACCAGAGACAAGATATAGTCACCAAGGGCATGCTTCTGGTGATCTACTTCTTCTCACCAAGGCCCACCTCCTGTAGTTGGCATCACCTCTCATACTCCAACTATTAATCCATCAAATGGATTAATCCACTGATGAGGCTAGAGCTCTCGTGATCCAATCATTTCCCCAAAGCCCCCCCTCTGAGCATTGCTGGATTGGGGACCAAGCCTTCAATGCATAGATTAGGGGGGAGCATTTCAGATCCCAATCACAGTACAGCCCTGATTCATTGCTGGTAGGAATTTAAAATGGTGTAGCAACTGCCAAAAGCAATTTTATGGTCCTTCAAAAAGCTAATCGTAGAATTACCATAACATCTAACGATTTCACTCCTAAGCAGATGCCCCAGACAACTGAAAGCAGGGCCTCAAACAGACACTTGTACTCCAATGTTCTTTTAAAAGGTGGAAACAACCCAACTGTCAATCAACTGATGAGTGGAAAGACAAAATGTAGTATATATACACAATGGAATTTTTCAGTCATAAAATGGAATGAAGTTCTGATACACATCACAACACAGAGAAACCCTGAAAATATGCTAAATGAAATGAGCCAGACACAAAAGGATAAATGTGGGATGATTCCACTTATGTGAGGTACCTAAAAGAGGCAAATTCATAGAGACAGAAAATAGAATAAAGGTTAAGTAAGCAGAACAGAGGTTGCTCGGATTTGGGAGGAGGGGGAAATCCAGAGCCATTGTTTAATGGTTATAGTGCTTGTTTGGGATGATGAGAAAAGTTCTGGAAATGGGTCGTGGTGATAGTTGTACAACATTATGAATGTACTTAATGTCACTTAAAATGGTGAACATGAGAAATTATGTCATGTGTATTTTACTGCAATAAAAATATAAATAAAGTAGACTTAGCATTGGACTTCAAGGCCTCTGACTGGGGGCTGGAGGTGGAGCTCAGGGGTGGAGCATGCATTTAGCATGCATGAGGTCCTGGATTGAATACCCAGCACACACATAAACACCCCTCCCCCACAAAAAAACCCCTAGAAATTAGAAATACAAATGGTTTTTAAACACGTAGATACCCAACTTCAACTATATTGATATAGCAAGTTGTTTTTTTTTTTTTGGTCCTGGGGATTGAACTCAGGGATACTCCACCACTGAGCCACATCCCCAGTCCTATTTTGTGTTTTATGTAGACAGGGTCTCACTGAATTGCTTAGCACCTTGCAGTTGCTGAGGCTGGCTTTGAACTCGCGATTCTCCTGTCTCAGCCCAAAGTACTGCGATTACAGGTGTGCGCTACGCACCCAGCTAGTTTTTTTTTTTTAACTAGGAATTGAACCCAGGGGGCTCTACTACTGAGCTACATCCCCAGACCTATTTATTTTTTATTTTGAGACAGAGTTTCCCTAAGTGAAGGAGGCTGGCCTTGAACTTGTGATCTTCCTGCTTTCGCTTCCCAAGGTACTGGGATTATAGGTGTGTGCCACCATGCTCAGAATCCAGCATTCCTTTTTTTTTTTTTTTAAGTTGTCAATGGACTTTATTTATTTATATGTGGTGCTGAGAATTGAACCCAGTGCCTCACACATGCTAGGCAAGTGCTCTACCACGGAGCCACCACCCCAGCCCCAGCATTTCTTAATCTATCAGGTTGGCTGGAGAAAACACATTTCCATAACACACTATGTTGGAGAAGGTGAATGAAAGATATCATCATACATTTCTAGTGGGACCATAAAATACCACAGTCACTCTGAAGGGCACTTTAATGATGCCCATCAAACTATACTAAGCAAACCCTTTGACTCAGCACAGTTACTTTCTGAAATTTATCCTAGAGATAAACTTGAACATGTTTGAAAGGATGTATTTAAAGGCTTCTCTCTGTCTCTCTCTCTCTCTCTGTCTCTTCTGGGCTTCGTTCATACTAGACAAACACTCTACCACTGATCTATATTCCCAGCTCTTTTTTTTTTTTTGGTGCCAAGGATTGAACTCAGGGATACTCGACCCCTGAGCCACATCCCCAGCCCTATTTTGTGTTTTATGTAGAGACAGGGTCTCACTGAGTTGCTTAGCACCTCGCCATTGCTGAGGCTGGCTTTGAACTCGCGATTCTCCTGTCTCAGCTTCCCTAAGTGCTGGGATGACAGGCCTGCGCCACCGCACCCAGCTATCTCCAGCCCTTTTAAATTTTATTTTGAGACAAGATCTTGCTAAATTGCTGAGGCTGGCCTCAAACTTGCCATCCTCCTGCCTCCGTGTCCTGAGTAGGTGGGGTTACTGGCATGCACCATCACACCCAGTTTATGCTTGTCATATTTTTATTTTTTTATTTTTTATTTTTTTTGTGGTACTGGGGATTGAACTCAGGACTCGACCACTGAGCCACATCCCCAGCCCTATTTTGTGTTTTATGTAGAGACAGGGTCTCACTGAGTTGCTTAGCGCCTCGCCATTGCTGAGGCTGGCTTTGAACTTGCGATTCTCCTGTCTCAGCCTCCCTAAGTGCTGGGATTACAGGCTTGAGCCACCGCG
>PVHX01000455.1:0-188678 GCA_004024805.1 Geosciurus inauris | reverse complement strand
TTGTCATATTTTTAAAACATATTTTTAGTTGTAGATGGACACAATACCTTTATTTTATTTTATTTATTTTTCTGTGGTGCTGAAGATCAAACCCAGGGCCTCACACATGCTAGGCAAGCACTCTACCACTGAGCCACAACCCTAGCCCTATATGCTTGGCATGTTTTTAAGTGCAAAAAACAAATTGAAGAGAAGTACATATTAGATTATGCTATCATTTGTGTAAAACATATTACAAACAGAATATATAAACATATACTTGTTATATAAAAATTGTTTCTGGGCCGGGTGTGGTGATGCACACCTGTAATCCCAGAGGCTTGGGAGGTTGAGGCAGGAGAATCTCAAAGCCAACCTTAGCAAAAGCGAGGCACTAAGCAACTCAGTGATACCCTGTCTCTAAATAAAAGACAAAATAGGGCTGGGGATGTGGCTTAGCAGGTAAGTGTCCCTGGGTTCAATCTGTGATACCAAAAAACAAAAATCAAAAAACAACAAAAACCCAAATTATTTCTGGAGTAGGGAGAATCACATGAAGGTCACTCACTATAGGGATGATAGTCACCCTGGATGTACTTTTTTTTGGGGGGAGGGTCAGGTATCGGAGATTGAACTCAGAGGCACTTGACCACTGAGCCACATCCCCAGCCCTATTTTAGGTATTTTATTTAGAGACAGAGTCTCACTGAGTTGCTTAGTGCCTTGCTTTTGCTGAGGCTGGCTTTGAACTCATGATTCTCTTGCCTTAGCCTCCCAAACTGCTGGGATTACAGGCATGTGCCACCACAAGCGGCTCCTGGATGTACCTATTGAAATTTGAACTATGTAAAAGTACTTTTTGCCCCCCAAATAAATAAGTAGAAAAGCACATAAAAAGCCCTAAAATATTTTTTTAAAATTTTTTAGTTGTAGATGGATGCAACAATATCTTTTATTTATTTATTTATTTTTATGTGGTGCTGAGGATTGAACCCACTGACTCATGCATGCAAGGCAAGCACTCTATCACTGAGCTACAGTCTCAGCCCCCAAAGCCCTAAAATGTTATTTATGGTTAGTTGCATAGAATTTAAGAAATGTAGAAGGGATAAAAATAAGTTATTTTTATTTTATTTTTTGTTTCTTGAGATGGGTTCTTGCCTAGGCTTGCCTTCAAATCCTGGGCTTAAGTGATTCCCCTGCTTCAGACTCCTGAGTGCTGGGGTTACAGGTGTGCACCACCACACCTGGCTTAAACAGTCTTTTAAGATAGTAAGGGTTTTAACATTGATTTCATATCATCAGTCGATATTTATTAAGTGTTCTCTGTGTGACAGGTCTTGGTTATAAACCGTACTCATTATATGGTAGGATTCAGAATGTTCCCCCAAGGGATGCCCATGTCCTAATCTCTGGAACCTGTAAATGTTACATTATTTAGGAAAAACAGTCTTTGAAGATGTGATTGAAGATTGTGAGATGGGATTAGTATCCAGCGTTATCTCTAAATTCAATCACATACATCCTTAAGAGCGAGACAGAGGGAAATTTCACCATTGGCAGAGAAGAAGACATGTGAAGACAAAGCAGAGAGATTTGAAGACACTAGGCTTGAGGACTGGAATGATTACAGTCACAAGGCAAGGATGGTCTGTAGCCACCAGAAACGGAATAGGGCAAGGAACAGATTCTCCCCTGGAGCCTCCAGAGGGAGTATAGCCCTGCCCTCACCTTGATTCCAGCTTAGTGATTCTGATTGCATATTTCTGGCCTCCAAAATGATAAAAAAAAAAATTATGCTCCTTTAAACTACTAAACTTGGGATAATTTGTTACAGTTGCCATGAGAAACTAATATGCATTTCAGAACAAAAATACTTAACCTAGTGCCCATCTGCTTCCCCCTGCTCTTAACCCTTCCCAAGTTTGGAACTTTATAGACTTTATAGCTTTATAGATTCAATTCTTTTATGCTCAGGGTTTCCTCCCGCACCCCAACTGTATTAAGGTCTAATTGGCAAATAAAAATTGCACATATTTAGTTTACAACATGGTGTATTATTGCACATATGTGACATAATTAAGTCAAACTAATCAACATACTCATCACCCGACATACTTATCATTTATTTGTGGTGAGAGTGTTTAAGATATACTCCCTGAACAATACTCAAGTACAAAGTACATCGTTATTCACTCTAGCCACTAGGAAGTATAATGGATCTCACAAACTTATTTGTATGTTGAACTGAACCTTTTATCCTTTGACCATCATCACCCATCAGGGCTTTCTTTTGTGGTAAGGGTCTTTGAATGTGCTATTCCCTCTGCCTGGAATATTTTCTCTCACCCCTTTTCTGGTTATCTCCCACCATTCCTTCAGATATGTGCCAAGAGAGCATCTTTCCGGTATTACGATCTTGTGTTATAGGCAAGGATATTAAGACAAAGGGAATTTAAATAATTTGCTTATGATTCACAGGTAATAAGTGACATAGGTGAAATTTGAACCCAGGTCTGCTGACTCCAGAGATGGTACTGCTTAGAAACTCCAGGTCTTACTTCTGGAAAGCAAAATAAGCAGAGATAGATAAGCAGCTGAAAGTGGAGTCATAGTTTATGATCCTGAAAACGGCCTGCCTAGCACTCTAAAACTCAAGGGTGAGGCAAGTTAAGGTGTCTCCATTGCAAGTTTCTTCCCTTTATAGATCTTCCCCAGGTTCGTGGAATACTCTGCCTTGGCAGAAAAGAGAACCCAGTGGGCTGAGGTTTTCCCTTTTCACAAGACTAGATGGCATTAATGGATTGAGAAAGAATGAACAACATTTTCTCATCCCCTGCTTAGGATGAGGAAGGATTCCCTGTCTAGGAATCTCCCTCTCCTTGCTTCCATAGTCTTTGCTCTTTCCATCAGAAACACCAACAATTTATCTAAACGCTCTAATCTGGGCCAGCCTCTTCACTTGCTTTGGTCCACAGAACCAGGCAGAAGTGATGTTGTGTGAGAGTCCAGGGCGTTGGCCTCTGCGAGTGGCCCAGAAGCCTCTGCTTTAGCCTTCTGAGAGCCTGAGATCACCATACTGGGAAGATGCCCCTCCTGGAGGGATGAAAAGCTACCTGGAGCAGGGCGCAGTGCATCAGGGACAGCACCAACTGCAGATCTGTGAGAGAGGCCACCCTGAGCTCTCCAGCCCAAGTCAAGCCATTAGTTAACTGGAAGTGTACCAGTCGTCCTGGGAGAGACCAGCAGATAAACCACCCTGCTTGCTGATCTACAGAATCACCAGAAGTTGGGCCAGTTTGCTTCTCAGCAATCAATACCTAGAAGACCTACAAGAGGCAAAAAGGAGATTGTTATTGGGTCTTGCTTACAACATCTGTCCCTGGGACATTATAAGATGCTCAGAGCACCCACTACCCAGCTGGAAGTGTGACAGGCTGCAGGTGAGGGTCCTTTGTCATTTATCCTCCTACCAGGACTTTCTGGATGATTGAAGAGAGTTGCTTTCATGCAGAGGATTGGAAGCAGCAAGAGTGCCACCACAGGGCACTGTTTGGGTAGCACTTAGGAAGAGAGAGTATGTGAAACCCTTGAAACCATGCTTGGTCTCCTGAAATTTATATCTCACTTCAAAAAGCTATTAAGATGTGATTTGGTCCATAGAAGGGGACATATCACATTGGCTAAAGCATAGGTTAGGTGGATGATAATGAGATTAGATGGCACATCATGATCATCACCCTGTCTAAATAATGAGACTTCAAACTGTGGTGGGATCTGAACCAAGCCAACATAGTCACCGATTACTTAACATGGATTCACAAACCCTTTATTTGGGACTAGAGCCAGCCTGTGACCAACTGAAAACTGAGGATGATGCTCCAAACTGATAGAAAGGAGCCAAAGGGACACAGTGTCCCTTATGTTGAGATTAATGATGGTCTCTGTGATGGTTAATTTTAGGTATTGACTTGTATTGGCTACAGGATGCTCAGATATCCAGTTGAATATTATTTCTGAATGTTTCTGGAAGAGATTAGTATTTCAGTTGGTGGACCCAGCAAAGCAGATGGACCTTCACAATGTGGCTGGGCATCGTCCAACCTGAAGAAGGCCAAAATAGAACAAAAAGATGGAGGAGAGTTGAATTCTCTCTGCTTGACTGCCGGAACGGACTCATGGGTCTTCCCCAGTCCTTGCACTAGATCTTATACCACAGGCACTCCTGGTTCTCAAGCCTTTGGACTTTGTTTTCCTGGGTCTCCAGCATACAAATGTCAGGTTGTGTAACTTCTTAGCATCCATGATTGTGTGAGTAGCTTCCTTCCTGTACATCTCTATCTTTCTATCTATCTATCCATCTATCCATCCACTCACCCACCTACCTACCTCCTATCAGTTTTATTTCTTCGGAAAATCCTGACTGGTAGTCTCACTTTTCTCTTGTTAAAAATGTCATTTTCTTTCTGAAATGACAATAATAGAGGTTTTCAAAAATTAAATGTTAAAAACACTAAAATATTATTTTAAAATAAAATGTTATAAGATAAAAATATTTTAAAATAAACAGTAATCATTTAAAATAATTTTTTAAATGAATTAGCATTTAGTCATTTCAAAGGAGTATCTGTGGCCTCCCTCCCTGCTATTCTTGTCTGCATTAACTCTTTTTCACCCATTCTAGTTGTGGTAAGCCTAATAATGATTCCCCCAAAGAAGTCCATGCCCTAATCCCTAGAACCCATGAATAGGTTACTTTAAATGGCAAAAGGGGCTTGATAGATATGATTAAATTAAGGATCTTGTGGGCTAGGGTTGTAGCTCAGTGGTACAGCACTTGCCTAGCATGTGTGGGGCACTGGGTTTGATCTTCAGCACCACATAAAAATAAATAAATAAAGGTATTGTGTCCATCTACAACTTAAAAAAATTAAAAAAAATTAAGGATCTTGCAAAGGGGTCTTATTCTGGATCATCTAGATGAGCCCAGTGAAAGTACAAAAGTCCTTATAAGAGGCAAGCAAGAAGGTTGGAGAGAGGAGATATGAAAAATGGAGGGAGAAAGGGAGGCGGGGAATATATGATGTACATTTACTACATTAATTGCTGGCTTTGAAGATGGAGAAAGGAACCATGACTCAAAGAATGTGGTTTACTTCTAAAAGTTGTAAAAAGCAAGGGAAGGGATTCTTCCTTGGAATTTCCAGAATGAACCAACTCTGCCAACATCTTGCTCCTAGCACAGCAATATTTGTATCAGTCTTTGGGCATTCAGAACTTGTAAGAGAATAAATTTGTGTGGTGTTAAGCCATTAAATTTATGGCCATTTGTTATAGCAGCTAAAAGAAACTAATACACTGGTCTCCTTATTGTTTATTGAGCACAATAAGGCTCCTTCTCACTCCATGGCCTTTGTCCTTGATGATCCTGCTTCCTGAACACTCTTCCCCCAGCTATCTGCATGGCTTTCTCTCACACTTGGGGTCTTTAGTCAAATGTCACCCTCTCAATGAAGCTGTTCTTGACTACTTTAACATTATAACTCTTCCCCTGTACACTGTTAGCCCTTCTCCTGGTTCATTCTTTCCCCAAAGCATAGTTTACTTATTTATCTTGCTTATTGTGTGTCTTCACTGACTAGACCATGAGCTCCACAAGGTCATGGATTTACTTATTCATTTAGTGCAGTGCTGGGATTGGAACCCAGGGCTGCACACATGCTAGGCAAGTGCTCTACCACTGAGTTGTGTCCCTAGCCTGGTGAGGGATTTTTGTATGGTTTATGTCTTGCTGTCTCCCAACACCCAAAATAGTGCCAGCGAATAGTAGTCACTCAATAAATGTTTGTTGAGTGAATGAATGAATGAATGAATGATATCTGCTGAGGTCTTCCTATTCCTCTTTTCTTTTTTTTTGTGGTACTGGGGATTGAACTCAGGGGCACTCGACCACTGAGCCACACCCCCAGCCCTATTTTGTGTTTTATGTAGAGACAGGGTCTCACTGAGTTGCTTAGCGCCTCGCCATTGCTGAGGCTGGCTTTGAACTCGCGATTCTCCTGTCTCAGCCTCCCTAAGTGCTGGGATTACAGGCTTCAGCCACCACGCCCGGCTCCTATTCCTCTTAATCAAGAAATATTCAAATTATTTTAATCCCTGTATTTTATCTATGTCTCTTAAATGACTTTTATTGGTGTCCTTCATCATTCAGAGAACATGAATTTATTGAGGATATACCTAAAATCAGTCACTTGCAAGATATGGAGGATTATCACCCAGAGCAAGATGGGCAAGACTTCCACTCTCACACAGCTAGAGTATAGGTGGGCATAGGAGAGGGGTTTAAGAAAAATATATAGTAGGTTAACATGAAGGGTAAAGTTAATTTTATCTGCAAAACCTTAAGGTCAACCCAAATGAAAGATAGGGGACATATTTAATCATATTCCCAGGAGAAGGTATTTGTATTCTTGGAGTTCAGCCAAGGCACAAGACACAGTTTATAATAGGTATATGCTTTTAGTCAGTTATGAGAGACTGACATTCATCTAATCTCTGTCTAGTAGGGTTTTCCAGTCCAACGTCGGTAGTAATTATGTTCAATATCCAGAGAGAAGAATCGGACCACTGTAGGGATTTGATGACATTTTTTCCTAGTTGTCCTTAGAGAACAGCCAGTGTGAATCAGATGCCTGAGTTTCTTGTATTATAAATGCATTGGGAATAAGAAAACACTCCCGAGGTCGGTATGCTGAAGGCTTAGAGGGTTGTTTTATAGCTTATAACATTTTTTAAGAAACACAATTAACTGACATGCCCAAGCATCATAGAAAAATGGTCTAGAATCAAACAGCAGAGAGGATAATTGCTATTTAAATTCTACAATTTTTAGCTTTCCTTGTTAAAAGCTTTGTTTAGTGTCAAAGAAGGGGGAAAAAAGTTACAAAGAAAAAATCGTTCACTCAGACTTGGAAGAAACATTTGGAATGCAATGGGGTCAGAATGAAGTTTCCAACAATCAGTTGTTGTCATAACATGTAAAAATCTAGCCAATGTATTTTGGTGAGTTTGCAGTCTCTACTGGTTTAAATAAAGTTTCATATTTAATGTATTCACTGGGAATTTTCACATCATATAGTTACAACAGGTGGTTCTCCATCCAGGACAATTTGGTGCCCCAGGGCACATTTGGCAATGTTTGGGGACATCTTTGGTTGTCATGACTGAGGGTGTGCACTAGTGGGTGGAGTCCAGGAAAACAGATAAAACCTCAACAACAAAGAATTATCTGCCCCCAAAAGTTGATAGTGCCAAGGATGTGTCATACTTATGCACTGGCTTTAGATTTTTTCCTTTTATGTTTAAAAAATTGAGACATAATTTATCTACCATAAGGTTCAGTTTCTAAAAGTGTACAATTCTGTCGTTTTTACCTGCATTTATTAGATTTGATAAACATCACTGCCATCTAACCCCAGAATACTTCCTTCACCCCCAAAAGAAACTGTACACATCCATCAGAATGGCAAAACCCAGGACATTGACACCATCACATGCTTGAAGGAAGGAGCAGAAACTCTCATCCAGGGGTACTGGCATTGCAAAATGGCATAGTCACTTTGGAAGACAGTTTGGCAGTACCTTATAAAACTAAACATACTCTTACCCTAAAATCCAGCCATCACATTCCTTGGTATTTACCCAAAGGAGCTGAAAATTTATGTCTACACAAAACCCTGCAAGCAAATATCTAAAGCAGCTTTATTCACAATTGCCCAAACTTAGAGGTAAACAAGATGCCCTTTTGTGGGTGAACCAATAAACTGTGGTACACGCAGACAATGGTCTGTTATTCAGAGCTAAAACAAAACGAGCTATCAAGTCATAAAGAGACATGGAGGGACCTTAAATACATATTACTAAGTGAAAGAAGCCCATCCAAGAAGGCTATCTACTGTGTGATTCCAATGATAACAATATTCTGGAAAACAAAACTATGGAAACATTAAGAAGATCATTGTTGGGACAGGGGTTAGGAGGAAGGGAAGGATGAGCTGGTGGAGCAGAGAGGATGTTTAGGGCTGTGAAAATACTCTGTGTGATACTATAATAGTAAATACATGTTATTATACATTTGTTCAAACCCACAGATTGTGTGCACCATGAGGAGTATTGTCAACTATGGACTTTAGATATTTTTAGAATTTCATTTATTGAGTTCTTCAGCTCCAAAGTTCTTTTTTTTTTTTTTTTTAAATATTTTTTTAGTTATAAATGGACACAATGTCTTTATTTTATTGCTTTGTATGTGGTGCTGAGGATCTAACCCAGGGCCTCACGCATGCGAGGCAAGCGCTCTACCACTGAGCCACAACCCCAGCCCTCCAAAGTTCTTCATTGGTTTTTTTTTTCTTTCTCTTTTCTCTTTCTTTTTTGGTGCCAGGGATTGAACCCAGGGACACTCAACCACTGAGTCACTTCCCTAGCCCTTTTTATGTTTTCTGTAGAGACAGGGTCTCACTGAGTTGCTTAGCGCCTCACTTTTGCTGAGGCTCGTTTTGAACTCACAATCCACCTGCCTCAGCCTTGTGAGCCGCTGGCACCGCAGGCATGTGCCACCGTGCCTGGCTTCATGGGTTCTTTCTTTTCTTTTTTAAAATATTGATTTTAGTTGTAGGTGAACACAATACCTTTATTTTATTTTTATGTGGTGTTGAGGATCGAACCCAGTGCCTCACACATGCTGGGTGAGCGCTCCACCCCTGAGCTACAACCCCAACCCCTTCACTGGTTCTTTTTAATGATCTCCATCTCTTGGATGAATTTCTCATTCACATCATGAATTGTCTTCTTAATGTCATTGAATTGCCTGTCTGTATTCACTTGTATCTTATTACAATTTCCTTAAAATCATTCTTCTGAATTCTTTGTCAGACAGTTTGTCAATTTCCTTTTCCTTGGGGTCTGTTGCTACAGAGAGTTATTGTGTTTCTTTGGAGGCATCTTTTTTTCCTTTTTTTCTCTTTTTGAGATGGTGTCTCCCTATGTGCTCCAAGCAAGGTCTTAAGTCCTAGGCTTAAGTGATCCTCCTTCCTCAGCTTTTTTGAATAGCTAGGACTACAGGTGCACACCGCCACACTCATCGAAATTGTAAGAATTTTTTTACATTCTGGACACTAGTCTCTATTAGATATATGATTTACATATAATTTCTCCCAGTTTGTGAATTGCTGGCTTTAGATTTTATGAAGCATTTTCATATTTCTTAGTTCTTAAATCTTACAATTGCTAGACATATACTTAGGCCCAAAGGAGAGAAACAGAAATGAGTTCATTCATGAATTCAATAAACTTTGACTGAGGGTCTTCAAAGTGATTGTTGGTAAGCTAGAAAGAAGTGGAATAAGTGTCTAGAATTTGGCTTTCATCTGAGTTTTAAACCTCTACTTAGGCCAGGCATGGGGGCATGTGCCTGTAATCCCAGTGACTTGGGAGGCTGAGGCAAAAGGATAGCAAGTTTGAGTTCAGCCTCAGCAACTTAGCAAGGTTCTTTTAACTTAGGGAGACCCTGGTCTAAAAAAAAGGGCTGGGGATGTAGTTCAGTGGTAAAGTGCCCCTGGGTTCAATCTCCAGTATCAAAAAATCCCCCCAAACCTTTACTTAACAGAGCATCCTTGGAATGAGAGAGAAAAGGGAAAGAAAAGGAGAGAAGAAAGAGGAGAGAGAACCAAGCTTGATGTCTCCTGCTTGGGTATATTGATTGGGAATCTCTTCTTTTTCTATACTTATCTTCATGTAAGGCTCCAATTATGAAACCGTGAAACATTACTGTTAAGGTCTAGACCTTGTTTAAGCTGCATACAAGGCATACTTCTTGGTTTCCTTCTGTTAAATTACTTGGCCATCACTGTCTTTGATTTTATCTTGGCAGATCACAGGACAAACGCTGGAAAGCCCACTTTAAGGCCTTTAGGTAACTTTGTATTTGTACTAGATGAGAGTGGGTTCTCCCCACAGGAGACCCTTGCTAATAGTCTTGATGATGAGCCTGGTGTGCTGACTGTATGCCTGTAATCTCAGCTACTCAGGAGGCTGAGGCAGGAGGATCAGGCAAGTCCAAGGCCAGCCTGGGTGACTTAGCGAGACTTTGTTTCAAAATAAAAATATAAAAAGAGGGACAGGGAATGTGGCTCAGTCGTAGAGCATTTGTATGCACAAGGCCCTGGGTTCTGTCCCCAGCTGTGCACGTGTATACAAACACACACACAATCTATATATAGGGCTGGGGATGCTGCTCAGTGGTAGAGCACCAATGGGTTCCATCTCCAAGCCTGATTGCCAGCATATTAAAGTTGAATGGGCTGAGGGCATAACTCAGTGGTGGAGCCATTGCCGGGCATGTGTGAGGTTCTGGGTTCCACCCCTAACACAGAAAAAGAAAAAGAAAAAGAAAAACAAAAAAATTACAATGGATAGTACACTGTGACATTCGGTGAGTAATACATCCACTCTGGACAGGTGGTTCCTGATGCTGCCTGCACAGTGGAGTCACTTGGGAAGTTTAAAAATCTCTTCATGCCCAGGATTGGTCCCAGAACAGTGAAATGAGACTCTCCAGGGGTGGTATCCAGGCATCACATTTTTTAAAAAAATATTTATTTTTAGTGGTAGATGGACACAATATCTTTATTTATTTTTATGTGGTGCTGAGGATCGAACCTAGTGCCTCACACATGAGAGGCAGGTGCTCTACCACTGAGCCACAATCCCAGCCCCCACATTTTTTTTTTAAAAGCTTCCAGATGATCCCAATGCACATGAAAGGTTGTGAACCACTGCTCTTGGTGTATTTCTATGAGAAACCAAATTGTAATCAAACAAGCATGAAGCTAGATTACTTCAAAGTCTGTAAATACTTGTAAATAGCTATTCTGTGCTTGGTGCTGGGAAAAACATAAGCAGAAGTCAGTACAGTTTTGTGATTGTCAAAATGGGCTTAGAATGAAGGAGCTCACCCAGTTCAAGTCCTGGCTCCAGCACTTACCAGTATATGAAAATTACCTGAAGCTTAAATTTCTCTGCTGGTTAAATGAAGGTGCTAATAATAATGCCTATGTTTAGTGCTTTCTTGAACATTATGTTAGATGATATAATGTTTTCTAAATTTTAATTTTTTAAAAGTTTTATCCACATACCTTCTGAATGCAGTTAAACATTTTCTTTACTGATTCAACCTCAATATTTTCTTCTTAAATATTGTCTTTAGCCTCACCCCAAGTCATATTATCCATACCTGGTTTAATGAACTGGCTATAGTTTTTCCTAACATAGCAAAATGTATAATTTAAATATGTAATTTAAAAAATAAATGACATTTGTGTGCCACCTGAAAGTGTCTCTCCTACCAGTAATGAGGAAAACAGAGAAAGGCTGGGATGTGGCTAGCACTCAGAAAACAATCAGCTCGTGGTAATCATTTTTATTACTTTGAAGTTATCTGTGGCTAAATTAGCTTGAGGAACTCTTCATTGCTGCCTTAATCCATTTTATGTTGCTCTAACAAAATAACTGAGACTGGATAGTTTGTAAAGAATAAAGGTTGATTTGGTTTCCAATTCTGAAAGCTAGGAAGTCCAAGAGTATGGTTCTGGTAACTCCTCGGCATCTGGTGAAGGCCTTCTTGCTGCATCATAATATAACAGAGGGCATTAAGTAGTGAGATTTGTGAGATGGAGCAGGAGTGCCAGCTGGGGTTTCTATTTCTCTTATAAATGGCATCATGGGATGCCAACCTCATGGCCTCATCTAATACTAATTACCTCTTGCATTAGCTTTCTGCTACTGAAAAAAAAAAAAAACCCTGAGAAAAACAAAGGAGAGAAAGTTTATTTTTCCTCCTGGTTTCAGAGGTTTAAATGCATGATTGGCTGGCTCCACTGATTTTAGGTCTGGGGTGAGGCAGAGTATCATGGCAGAAGGGCATGAAGGGACAAAGCTACTCACTTCATGGCAACCAGAAAGCAGAGAAGGAGCTGGGGACAAGATATACCATTCCAGGGAATGTCCCCAGTGACCTACGACCTCCAGCCAGGTCCCCACCTCCTACGGTTTCCATCATCTCCCAACAATCCATTCAATCATAAAACCACCCATGGATTAATCCAATGATAAAATCAGATGCAGTCCCTTCCCAAAGGCCCCACTTGTGAACACCGCTGCACTGGGAGCCAAACCTTCACCATATGAGCCTTTGGAAGACATTCCAGATCCCAACTATACCACCTCCCAAAGGCTCCACCATCAATGTAGCAATTTGGGGATTAAGTTTCCAGGACATGACGTTCAGGGGTGGTGGTAGATATGTTTAAGCCATAGCACTTGCAGAGGGGACCAGAATAGCTTTGTCTCTTTATATCTAGAATGGGAATTAGCCTCTCTATGCTTAATCTTCCATCAAGACTAATTTGAGTCTTGTGACCATTGCTGTTCTCTCTATAAGATTCCTCGGTGTGTCTCTGCTTGTTCTCTCTCCCAGTTGAAGGCTCTGAGGACAATTCCATCTCCTTTATTTTCAAGTTTCAGGTGCAGGTTTTTGCTGTCACATACCATTTGCTTTCCTTTGGATTATGACAGCACTCTGTACCTTACCCTATCCCAGGAATTCATTACAGTTTTCCTCAATTGTTTGCTTATTGCTTCATTTCCTCACTGTCCTTGACTTTTCAAGAACAGACAAGAAGGGCATCTTTTTTATTTTGGTTCCCACAGTGCTTGGCACAATAAATGTTTATTGAATAAATGAAAGAGTGAATGCCAGAACATCCTAATGTCCTTCATTAAGACATAGTGATGATGGTATTCTTCCCAAATCCCCACCACAAGAATTATGAACTCAGGTTTAGCAAATGATTGGTCATTCCTTCATTATGTGCAAGAACAAACATGAGGTCTCTTTTTTCTTGTCAGTCTAGTTTTAAGGATAGTTTTTCCATTTGACAGCATTTTTTCTGGGGGAAGATACCAGGGATTAAAGTCAGGGGCACTTAACCACTGAGCCACATCCCCAGTCCTTTTTGGTATTTTTTTTTTTTTTTAGAGACAGGGTCTCACTGAGGTGCTTAGGGCCTCACTAAGTTGCTGAGGCTGGCTTTGAACTCGCGATCCTCCTGTCTCAGTCTCCCAGGTTGCTGGGATTACCAGTGGGCTCCACTGCCACTGGCTTTTGGCTGCATCTTATCCCTTTAGCATCAACACAGTTACTCTTGGTCCTTTCTTTCTCTCCCTATAAACTTTTTGTGTAATTCTACTCCTTAAAGAAAATTGATGATTTTTGCTTTATGTTTCTTTATTCATTTTATCTATTGTTTATTCCCTATCTTGTTCCACAAAGGATTTGCAGAGGCCAATAATTATTCTAATGGGAAAGTAGTAGGATATGTAGTCTGGATTCAGGGCAATACAAAACGGTGCTAATTAACATAGCATTTAAATTTAGGATGAACTAGTCCCAAGATTCTGGTAAAGCCTTCTATTTGTGATATCTGGATACTAACAAGTTTGATTGGATGAGAAAAATCAGCAGATACATTTACTAAATTAGCTTTCATAGTTTCTGAGATTCTTTGTATCAAGTCAACGGTTGGGCTTCGACTGTCTAGAATCTATATCTCCATGCAGCTTGCCACCGCCAAACCTTGGTTAATCTTCTCCTGTCTTTAGAAGCATTTCTCATCTTGATACATTTATTTTTCTGGACTGGGTCAACCTGGGCAATGTGACTAAAGCAGAGGCTGGAAGAATTTCTAATGCCCTTCTAATGTCCACTGAAGTGCAGGTTTTGTGTAGAGGAAAGGAATTTGGAGTTAGTCTAGGTGTTGCAAATCCAGCCCCACTATCTAAAGTTGCAAGCCCCAAGATTAGTCACTCCATCTCTCAGTTTCCCTACATATAGAATCTGGATTACAGTGAAATAAGATGCTTGATTTAGAGCTGGGGTTGTGGCTCAGTGATAGTGTGCTCATCTTGCATGTTTGAGGCACTGGGTTCGATCCTCAGCACCACAGAAAAATAAATAAAAATAAAGGTATTGTGCCCACCTACAACTAAAAAAATTTTTAAAAAGTTGTTTGAGTTTAAAAGGGGGGGTTTATAAATAGTAACTATCGTTATTATCCTGGGAACAAGAAGAAAGTCATGTTTGGGAAAAAATGTGTATTAAGCAAGTCTGGAGCTTTGGTTTTGTTCCTCTGTGTGTGTGTGTGTGTGTGTGTGTGTGTGTGTGTGTGTGTAAGAGAGAGAGAGAGTGTGTGTGTGTGTGTAAGAGAGAGAGAGAGAGAGAGAGAGGGAGGGAGAAGACATCTCTAGTTCTATCTAGTTCAAGGATTATAAGAATACAGAAAGGACTGCCATATATATGTGTGTGTATGTGTGGGTGCACGTGCATATGTTCTGTTTGTATATATAAATACTTATACAAATATATGTGCATATATATTTACATATACAAACAGAAGCACATGCACCCACATATGCACATACTTTAATCATTATAAAACAAATCCATATTATCACCACCCAGGTTAAACAATAGATCATAGTAGCACTTCTGATACCTGAAACGTCTCCATCTCAGCCTCTGGTATCTACTCTTCTGATTTTTGCTTTCTTGATGTTTTTGCTACCTGTATGTACATCCCTCCCTAAATAACATTGCTTTGTTTCGTCTGCTTCTGAAATTTATATTAATGGAATCATACTTTATTGTCTTGCTTCTTTCGCTTGGCATTGTTTTGAGACTCATTATGTCATTGTGATTAGCTGTAATTTATTCCCTTTATTGCTGTGTGAAAACATTGCAATATAAAAATTTATCCTTCCTAATGTTGTTGGGTGTTTGGGTTGCTTCCAGTTTTTTTTTTTTTTGGTCATGATATTGTACAATGCTATTTTGCATTGTGCATTCTTGTACACCTTTCATGGAGTACATACTTAGGAGTTTCTTTAAGGTAGAGGAAATACTCCTAAGAGTAGTTATAGAATGCACAACTCTTCTATTTGTTAGTAAATAGTGCCAAACTCTTTTTCAGAGTTTGTACCAATTTGCATTTCCATGCCCATCAGTTATGTATGAGTATCACTTCACATCTTTGCAAATACTGTCTGTATTCTTCGTTTTTCCTGATTACAAATGAGATGGGGCAGCTCTCATACATTTGTCATTTGAATTTCTTCTTTGGTGAAGTGCCTATTATTTTGTTTCAAATTTATTTAAAAATACCCTTTCAGGCTGTCTCAATGACCTTCACCAACTACTTGCAGGACAGTCAGCCCTGAGGACTCCTGAGTAGGTAGGTACTCCATGAGAGATATACAAGAATGCACAATGCACAATGCAATGTACACCAGGCAGGCTGACGATCAGGCTCAAAACATTTGTTGCCTCAGCTGTAGCAGAAAACGGGTTTGTTTCACAAAGTAACAAGTACTTCTATTTAGCCCTGTGTGCGGGACAAGAAGTTCAGGAGAAGGGCCTTCCTCCGCACAGGTGGCCGTGAGAGAGAAGACAGCGCCCTCCCTAGCGACCTCCCCAAGGGATTCTAGACAAACACAAGCGTCCCTAAACGCTGCAACCTGCGTAACCGCCAATTTCAAACTTCCAAGACTTGCCCTGCCGGGTTTGCCCTTCCCCTTTTCCTATTGGTCACAAGTCAAAGGAAGAAGCAATTTGATTGGCTCTTCTTTCGACTTCCTCCTTCCCTTTAAGGATTTGGGTGGGGCCTAGCTGAGACGCCTCTGTCTATCATAGGATTACGCGCGATGATTGGTCTAGGCACGGCTGAGCCCCGCCTACGCCGTTCTCCTGGTTCAAACGCAGCGGCGGGAGGCGCGGGGCGGAGCAGAGCGCCAGGCTTGCTGGGTCCGCTGAGGGTGAGTCTGGTCCCCTAACCCAATTCTCCACCCTAGTTCTCCACCCTGCTCTGTCAGGCCAGGGGAAGGGCCACTTCTACCCTCACTAATCCCGGCTTTCCCTCCCACGGCGTGATTCCACTTCCTGGACTTGCCGGGGGCCGGGAGGGTGTGCCCGGGCTGGTAGTGCACGCGCCCACCCTCCACAGGAGCCGAAGGCTCTGCCCAGTGGGGCCTGGGGAAGTGGGGCTTGCACCTCTCTTAAACGGCACAGGCTGCTTCCTGTCTGCATTCCTCACTGAATTGTTCTCTCTAGTGGAGTCTTCAGCTCATTATCTGTGTGACCTTAACAATTTATTTAGCCTCTCTGTTCTAGTGTCTCTATACTCCCACCATGTTTTACTTCCCTGCTGTCACTGCTTCAACCCCAATGGCCTTCCTGCTGTTGTTGAAGGAGGCCAGGACCTGCCTCAGGACCACTGCCCTGGCTGTTCCCTCTGCCAAGGATACTGTACCTCTCTTTCCCGAATAACAACAAGGCTTGCTGGTCACTTCCTTCATGTCTTGGTTCAAATGTTACCTTCTCAGTGAAGCTTTAAGATCACACTTAAAAAAAAAAAATTGCACTGCTTCTTCTGCCCCACCCTCATTGCCCTTACCTTGCTTATGAAAACAAACAAAAAAACCAGCAAGTCCCTCCTTTCAACATACTATGTAGTTTGCTTATTTTAGTTATTCATGTAATAACTATTCTCAATCTACGTGTGAGGCTATGTGTGTGTCTACTATGTGGGGTCAAAAATCCCTGCCTTTGTTGACCTTGTATTCAAAGGAGTCAGGGGCAGATAATTAACACATTTATAAGTCAGAGTGTATGTCAGGGAAGTGTATCGCCTCCTGTTACAGGTTGTAAAATCTGGCTTTTCCTCCCTGTGGCCAAACTGAGGTTCCTAAAACTGGGAGAGTGGCTGATTTTCACCTCTCCATCCCTGAGAGCTTGAGGGAGATGAGGATTTCTCAAGCCTTTCCTGCCCAAAATGTCACTGCACACTTGACCTTTTCCCATATCCTTTCAGCACCAGTGAGGAGATGCTGAAGTTCAAGTATGGAGTACGGAATACACAGGATGCTGGTGCCGTGGAGCCCATTGCCAGCCGGGCCTCCAGGATGAATCTCTTCTTCCAGGTAACAAGCTTCCTGCCAACAGTGCTCACCTGTGTTGTTGCCTCAGCACTTCCTTATTCACCTTTACTTTTTTCAATGGACTGTGATATTTTAGGAGAAATCCTATTTGATATTTTTTGTGAGCTAATTGTATTGGAAAAAGGATCCACTGTGCAAATGGGTAGATAGCTGAACTTGGCCTTGGGAAATGTTCCCTTATCATTTCTCACACTTTAACTTCTGTTCTAAACTTCATCCTTTTATTAAAGAAAGCAGAACAAATGAACAAAGGTACTTTTTCTTTTAACTAAAATTTCTGTAGGTATAATCTTATTTCATTTGATGGATGTTTGCTTTTTAGATTTAAAAAGAAAAGCCAGTTTTGATAAATACTACACCTGTGTAATTCCCATCCTTCTTAAGATATATAATATTTCCTTCCTCCCAGAAGTGTTAAAACTTAATGTCATGAAAATATTTCCAAGTAGATTTCTAATCCTTTTGTTTCTGATATATATGGAATGCTGGTGAAGTAGAATCCTTATTTGACTTATGTATTCGCAAGTCCAGAGAACAGACAGTGGTAAAGATTTTATATTTGAATCCTGCTACCAGCCAGCACTTGTTAGCTTTGTTTCTTTGCCTGGGTCAATGCCCTTCTTTGGATTTGTTCTTGAAAATAGGCGGTACCTAATCACAGTTCTTGTGAGGATGAAATGAGATAATCCATATAGAGCACTTAGCACCTTGCCTGGTTCTTGGTAATCCCTTTATAAATGGTAGCTACAGTTAATCCTAAGTGTAGCATAGTGTAGTTATAGTCATGATACTTGTCTATTAATAGAACTATAATTAGGTATGTATGTGGGATACCTAAATGATGGTGAATAGTTATGTGTTCTTGCTAACCTTTTTCCCCCTAAAATATTAGGGTTGGGGAATGTTCATAAAGATCAGAGTAGAATCAAATTGGAAGATTAGGTTGTTCTGTGGGTCCATCTCTGCCATCATTTTAAAATCATGGGATATTTTTCACAAATGTGTGATCTGTCTCTAATCTTAGACGGCGGCAGTGCTGTTACTTTTAAGCCCTTTATTTTTTTTTACTTCAACATGTCTCCAACTTATTACAAAATAATTTAAGGGCCTATAATGTGATGACTTTATAGTAGCTGTAGCTTCCACAGTGTTGGGCACAGGGCTAGCATGTTCCTTATTATCTCACTTCAGCTTCATAACAGAGATAAGGACTTATTTACACTTTAAAAAGGAGAAGACAAATATAGAGGTAGGTAAGGACTTACCCAAGATCATGCAGCTTGTAAGTGTCAGTCAGGCTCTATTTTGGATCTGATTCTAAGGGCTGTTCACAGAACCACTGGGCCATGCTCCTAGCATGTATTGGGATTTATTAGGTGTATCTTTTTTTTTTTTTTTTGGTACTGGGGATTGAACCAGGGGTACTCGACCACTGAGCCAAATCCCTAGCCCTATTTTGTGTTTTATGTAGAGACAGGGTCTCACTGAGTTGCTTAGCGCCTCACCATTGCTGAGGCTGGCTTTGAACTCACGATTCTCCTGTCTCAGCCTCCCTAAGTGCTGGGGTTACAGGCTTGAGCCACCGCGCCCGGCTTCGATTAGGTGTATCTTATATTTACATGTCATTATATCAGTAAGGATTGTGAGTAAACCCTTGGTTTTAATGCTGAGTGTCTCAGTCTGTTTTCTGGTGCTATAGCATAATACCTGAAGAAAGGCGTTTATAAAGAAAAGGTTTATTTATCTCATAGTTCTGGGTATTGAATAGTGTGAACCTAAGCTTGGCTCTGGTGAGGACCTCCTGGTGGATGGTGTCACAATGGTGGGATCATATAGATAAGATAGGAAGCCAGAGACCCAGAGAGGGCCAGACTTGCTCTTTTTATAGCCACATGCTCTCAGCTTGGAGGATGAAAAAACATTAATCCTTCTAAAAGACCAACTCACTTTCCACTAGGCCTTCACCTCTTTTACACTGTCACACTAGGGACCAGGCCTTCAACACATGAACCCTTGCGGGATAGACCACATCCAGATCATAGCAAGCTCCCTTCCTGCTAGGAAAGCTATTATTGCAAGTGTAGCATGCATCTGACCTTTGCCTTGTTCTTTCCCCTTATGTGCTTTTTTACTGAGGTTTAGCTACAGTAGCGAGTTTGTTTTCCATTCAGGTGAGTACCCTAGACAGCTTTCAGTTTTTCTTGTTTCCTCCCACTCAACGCCCGCTTCCCAGCCTGTTCTTGGTCAGTGTTGGCAGATGTCCAGAGCCAGAAAAGTTCCACAAATTCCTGGGCAGACTTAGGTTTGCCAAGTAAGGATGTGAAAAATCAAAAAGAAAAGCCTGCTGTCCTCTTTTTATTTTCTAAAGGAAGGGCATCTTAAGAAACACCAAGAGGGGGAAGAACAGCATCTCAGAATAAAAGACCGTTTTAACATTTGCGTATGCTTCGCTCCGTGAGCGAGCCGTCACTGGCGTTTGTTCCATTGCATTTCATGGTGGGCTGTTGGAAGCCCTCTTAGGAATTGGTGCGTCGGGGAACCTATGGTGTAGTTGGTCTGAACTCATTGAAGAACAGAAGAAAATGAAAAATCTTATTTTTCTGAGTTAGTGGCAACTATTAGTATGTGTGGCCCAGCATTTCCAAACCTGACTGAACTCTGAATCTCCTGGAAGACTTGTTAGAAAACAGATTTTAAGCTGGAATGTAGAAAATTGTAATTCAGGAGGTTGGGGACCAGAGAATCTTTTGTCTTTTCTTTTTCTTTCTTTCTTTCTTTCTTTTTTTTTTTGTTAATTCTCTCTCTAGTTCTGTAGTAAGAACTCAATGCAGCCAGTCTGTTCTTGTCCAGCACGGTATGACAAACCACTCACAAAGTTTAAAGCCACAGTGACTTATGTTTTTTCTCAGCATTCTGTGGGTTGGTTAGACTCAACGAGTCGGTTCTTTTACTCTACCCAGTGACATCAGCTGGGGTCATATCTGGGTGCCAGCTGCTGGCTGGGGCACCTCAGTGTTCCTTCTCTCACATGGCTTCTCTTCTTAATGAAGTCTTTCATTACTCAGTTGTCTAGCCCAGGATTCTTAATTTTTTCTGTAAATAATAAAATATTTATATTTTATGGGTTGTATAACACTGCCTTTGGGGGCCAGGCTCTGGGTCTGAAGGGGTCAAGTCTGCAGTGAACTCCAGAGCATATCCACTGCCAAGAGGGGCACCATCACTCAGCTCTAGTTTAGTGTCACCAGGCAGGAACATGGGGCAATGTTGGAAGATCCACTAATTTTGAGAGAAGCCAGGCATTCTGTTTTCATTTGGGGGGGGGGGGTACCAGGAATTGAACTCAGGGGTACTTGACCACTGAGCTATATCCCCAGCCCTATTTTGTGTTTTATGTAGAGATAGGGTCTCACTGAGTTGCTTAGTGCCTCACCATTGCTGAGGCTGGCTTTGAACTTGTGATTTTCCTGTCTCAGCCTCTGACAGTACTGGGATTATAGGTGTATGCCACCATGCCCGGCTCCATTTTCATTTTTTCATTGTGTGTGTGTGTGTGATATCCTGATTTTTAAATATTGGCAGATAATTCAAATTATTTTAAACACTACAGGCCAAACAAAACATGTCTGTGGGCTAGACACAGTCTGCTAGTTTGTAACTGTTTCTCCTGATCATGAATAAATTCGGGCTTATAGTCACTCCATGCACACTACTCTGAATGAATTAAACTACTCTAATGAATTAAAGAAATTCAAGTTTGTATTAACAGACTCTGGGGACACATGAAAGAAGTGATGGTCACTCTTTCCTATTGTAGAGACCCAGAAAGGGGTCAGAATAAGCAGGTCCAGAGTAAATGTTTCTATGAGCCTCAGACCATGAAGAATGAAGCACCCTGTTTTTGAGATCGGATCTTGCTATGTTGCCCAGGCTGGACTTGAACTCATGGTCCTCCTGTCTTCAGCCTCCCAAGTAGCTGGGATTACAGGTGCATGCCGCCATTCCCGGGTTAGGACCCTTTCTTACTCGTGACATGCTTGTGACGGTTTTTCTTTCCAGATGCTAGTACGAGAAACCCACAATAATGGAATCGTGCAAGTGACAATGACTGTCAATTGGTGCTTCTTTATAGAACGAAGCCACAAAATTGTGCTGGTAGTGTGTCGTGAGCAGTTAGTCGAGTTGGTGGCTTGTAATTTACTGTGTGGATGTTATTGATCAAAGCTTTTCATTATTGACAGTGTCTCCATCTGCTGTTTGCTGTTTTTAGGGGAAACCACCCTTTATGACTCAACAGCAGATGTCTCCTCTTTCCCGAGAAGGGATATTAGATGCCCTCTTTGTTCTCTTTGAAGAATGCCGTCAGCCTGCTCTGATGAAGATTAAGCATGTGAGCAACTTTGTCCGGAAGTGTAAGTTTGAGGAACTTTTTCTCAAAAACTGTGCTGATATGGAATTCTAGAAGAATGCCAAAAGCAGAATGAGATATAGTGGTTGGTGGTAATGGGTCAAAAACTCTGGTCTGAATAAGATAGACGCAGACTCATGTTCCTCTTGTTGTAGCTGGGAGATCAGGTAAGTCAAGCTTCTTGGTTGCAAGTGACAGAAACTCAGTTCAAAGATTGTATTGACCATTTAACTGATACCCAGAGATAAGTCAAGCTTCAGGCATAGCTGGTTCTAGGAACTTCAGTGATGTCCTCTGGCCCATCCCTACACTGACTCTGGACTACCTTATCCATTAGCTATAGTAGACAGTGCTTAGGGCTCATGGTATATAATACATTTCATTTGTTTTAACTAGCTTAATTTAATCTAAAATAATAAGAAAAAATGAATATGGTAATGATTCTGGATTATGGCTTTTTATTTTTTTTAAATTTTTATTTTTTTTGTGCTGGGAATTGAGACCAGGGCCTTGTGCATGCTAAGAACATGCTTTAACAATGAACTATACCTCTAGGTCCCTGGATTGTATTCTTTATATCAATGTGGTCATAAATGTAATTTTATTTTATTTCTTTTTTTTATGGAGAAGGGGCTGATGAAGGCAACAGTGCCTGAGGGCCTTTCAGAGTCATAAACCAGCCCTGCCTTCACCCTGTTTCAGACTTTGCTCAGCTTTCCTGTGGTGGGGAAGTGTTCCAGTGGTTGCTGCTATCCCAGTTTTATATCCTTTTAGTTTATACCAATGTTTTCAACCAGTGATGATTTTACCCTGAAGGCTTTCTTGGTAATATCTGGAGACACTTTTTGTTGTCCTAACTAGGGGGTGAGGGGAGGGTGCTGTCAGCATCTAATGGGTGAGTCAAAGATGCCGCTAAATATCCTACAATGCGCAGGACGGGCCCCTATAACACAGAACTTTTTGGCCTACAATGTCAGTAGTGCCAAATTTGAGAAAACCTGCTTTTTACAACATTGCCGTGTTATCTACCACTCTAAACTTTAGTGGCTTAAAACAATAGTCATTGTATTACCTCTCATGAGTGTGTGGGCTGATTGGACTCAGCTGGAGATTCCTCTGCTCCGTGAGACATTGGCCAAGATTGCAGTCATCTGGGGCTCTCCTGGGCTGGAATGTTCAAGATGATGGCTCACTTAGTGTCTGGCTTCCTGCTGGAAGGCTGTGCTCAGCTGTGACTCTGAGATGAAATCAATCTCTCTTTCTCTCCATCCATCCCCATGAAGTCTCAGCACCTTTTGGAATCCATGTGGATCTCTTATGTAGCCTCTGCAACAGGGGTCAGGGAACTATAGTCTGTGATGCACAAAGCTGTACTGGGACACTGCCATTTTTGCTTGTTTCTGTATTGCCTATGGCTTCTGTCACACTATAACAGCATTTGAATAGTTGGAACAGAGAGATCAAAGGGCTTGCAAAGCCTAAGCTAATTACTATCTGGTCCTTTAAGAAAGGTTTTAATGATCCTTGATGTATGTGGTTTATAGCAGGATAGTCACACTTCCCATATGGCAGCTCAGGGTTTCCAAGAACACAAAAGTAGAAGCTTCCAGGCTTTCTTAAGGCTTAGTCTTAGAATGGACCTGGGATTTCTTTGGCTGTTGGGTTAGCTCTTTGTTACTATAACAAAATACCTGAGGTAATGTAAAGAAAGGGAAGGTTTATTTTGGCTCATAGTTTTGGAAGTTTCAATCCATGGTTGGTTGGTCTCTTTGCTTTTGGGCCTGTGGCCATCATGGTGGGGGTGTGTGGTGGAGGAAACCTGTTCATCTCATGGCCAGGAACAAAAAAAAAAGAGGAAGAGTTGGGGTTCCACTGACTCCTTCAACGGCATGCCCTTGGTGACTGCAGTACCTTACACTAGGTCCCACATCTTAAAGGAGGTGGCCTTTTGCTGTCCGTGTGGCTTGTTATGTGGGCTCATACGTCAGGGGTCAGGGAACTACAGCCTGTGACATTCTGCCACCTCTCAATAGCGTCAAGCTGGGGCCAAACCTTTATCATATGGGCCTTTGAGGGACATTTCAGATCCAAACTAGAGCACCTGTGTTACACTATCTGCCGAGATTCCACACGTGAGCATGCTCCACAGGGACGTGAATCCCAAGTGGCATGCTTCTTTGGGTGCTATTTTTGGAGACTGGCTTTCTACACTCTTCCCAATGATTTTATTCCATTAGTTGGATTTATACAATCCCAGGAAAGATTCTAATTGGCTCTGCTTTGGGTCCTTTGACTGTCAGGAGGTGAAGTATTGTGATTGATCTCGTCTGGCTTCTCCAAGTAGTCAGGGCATGGTGATTACCAGGACGTCATGGAATGGGGATGTGCAGTTACCCAAAGGTACTAGGGATGCTGAGTAAGCAAAATAGGTGTATGTGTACTCTAATAAGCTTCAGTATTTACACATGCTTTGTATGTTCTCAGTTTTCTCATCTGTGAAAAGGGGGTGATGTTTATCTAATAAGGCTGTGAATGAGTTAATAGGCAGACCAGGCTTACGTTGCCTGGCTCCTCATGAACAATATGTTACCCAATAATGATAATTATCAGCCTTGACAATATTTAATACATTGTGTATCTTTAAAATGTACTTGGGGTATCTGTTCATCATTATGTATTTATTTGAATATGCTTCTGCCTTCTTTTCTTGAGTGTTGAAATTCTCAAGTGGGGAGTGGCAGGGGAAGGAAAGTGCATCCCAATGCCAGCCCTCTCTAGGCCCCTTCTCCTGGCCTTGGTTAAAAAAAGCAGTCAGTCATCAAGAGCCATTTAGTCATCTGGGGCTGGATGCAGCAGAATTCACATTGTTCTAGCAGAACTCTCTTGGGAAACTGTTTCACATTCTTAAAGAGGCTTCCCCAGGGAGGACCGTGAAGAGGCCTGATGATCACGTGAAGTCAGGTGATCACATTAATATGATTTGTTTTTGTTCTTTTGAGTGTCTGTTTTGGAATGTAGTTTTGCTTTTCTATGCGGAGAGGTGTCCATCAGCTGCTTCTGCCAATTTCTTGAGTCTTCCTGTAGGGATGGAGATTTTCTTTGGGGGCTGAGGTGGAAATGGGACAGAGACTCTCTCTGAAGTGGTGCCTCCAGCAGAGATGGCCCTGATCTTGTGCAGGGTTGGGGGACAGGAAAGGAGCATCTGGGAACCAGGGATTGGATTTTGGTCTTCTCTATTTACAGTCACATGTTACTTAACAGTGGGACTGTGGTCTGAGAAATGTGTCCTTAGGTAGTTTTGTCATTGGTAGGCGAAATAGAATGTACTTACAAAACCTGGATGAGATAGATACATCAATCACTTGACGTTGACCTCTTTTTAAAAATAATTTTTAAATATATATTTTGAATGTTTTAATTGACACATAATAATTGTACATATTTGAGGTACAGTGTAATATTTCAGTACATGCTTATTTTTAATATGTAATGATTAGATCAGGCTAATTGGTGTATCCATCACCTGGAACATTTATCATTTCTTTGTTTTGGGAACATTCAAAATCCCCTCTATGGATGTGACCTCTTGACACGATGGAGGTATGGTAAGCATGATATGCATGAGGCTGCTGCTGGTATAACATACTTTTTTTTTTCCAAATAGAAAGTGTATACTCTAAAATAGTGATAAAAGTATAGTATGTTAAATACATAAACCAGTAAGTCATTTATTGTCATTATCAAATATTATGCTCTGTACATAATTATATACACTGTAGTTTGATGTGACTGGCAGTTCACTAGTTTTGTTTACACCAACATCACCACAAACTCAGAGGAAATGCATTGTGCTGTGAAGTTAGGATGGCTATGATGTCGCTAGGCAACGGGAATCTTTCAGCTCCACTGTAACCTTATGGGACCTCCATCGCATATGCTATGCCTTTTTGACCAAATGGTATTATGTGGCATATGACTTGACTCTCCAATCTGTCTTTGCCTAAAACAGTGTCTGGCATATATTAGATGCTCAATAAATGCTTGTTAAATGAGCATATTTTTAAAAAATTAGAGCATTATAGTTGTAGATAGCAGCTGGGTTCATCCCAACAAAATCATATATGCATGGAATCTGACCCACTCCATTGCAGTCCCTATTCTTCCCCCACTGAATGAACATATTTCTAAGGAAACAAAATAAGTGGCAAACATTAAGTGCCGTGTCATGATTTGTTTACAAAAACAAACAGCAAAGGTAATATTAAAACATATAGAAAAGTATTGATAACAATCAAAGTTAGGCTCTTGTTGGTAATTTGAGAGTAGCTGAAATTCTACACCTTTTTTTGTTACATTCTCTGTAGCAATAACCTGAATGTTCACAACCTTGAAATCTATGGATGCATGATAACTTTTGAGAATTTCTTTTTCCAATTGGAAACACAAGACAAAATTAAATATAAAAGGTTAAACATCATATCTTTGTCCTTTGGGTTGCTAAAGTGGGATAACTTATAAGCAATGGAAATTATTGCTCACAGTTCTGCAGACTGGGAAGTCCATGATCAAGGCACCAACAGATCAGTATCTGGGGAAGACGCTCTGTCTGCTTCAAAGATGGCCTCTTGCTGCTGTGTCCTTATGTTGCAGGAAGGGTAAATCCACTCCTTTCAGCCTCTTCCTAAAAGCACTAGTTCCATTCCTGAGGGTGGAGCCCCTGGGGCTCACTCCTGAAAAGCTCCAACCTATGCTCTCCAGCTGGGGATTAAGTTTCAAAACAGGGCCAGGTATGTTGGCACACCTGAAATTCTCAGGGACTTTTGAGGCTGAGGCAGTAGGATTGTGAGTTCAAGGCCAGCCCGAGCAACTTGGTGAGACCCTATCTCAAAATGAAAAGCACTGAGGATGTGGTAAAGCACCCCTGAATTTAATCCCCAGTATCACACAAAAATGTTTCAACACAAGAATTCTGGGGGGACACAGACATTTAGACTGTAGCACATCATATACATAGTAGTGAGAGAAAAATCCCTCAGAATCTTTATCTGTCTGAGATAACTATTGCCAACAGTTTCATGTATAATGTTCCAATTTTTTTTTGTGTGTATGCTTTACAAATATTGATTATGGAAATCTAGAAACAGAGTAGTATGAATCTCTGTGTACCAGTCAACTGGCTCCAGTGTTTGTCAGTCCATTTTGTGCATGTCCTAACTACTTGTTTAAGTTTCCATAACACAGATCACAAGCATACAATGTTTTGCCACTCTCTTTGCTTCCTTAGCAATATATTTACTCAACAAATATTTACTGAGCACTTAGCTGTGTTAGGTACTGGGTTGCAGCAGTGATCAAAGTAGACAAAAATTTCCTGTGGGAATACACATGCTAACATAGATTGACACCTGTCATTCTTTTCAGCATGTGCTTAATTAATATTCCTTTGTGTGGGTGGGCTTTTAGATCATTTCCACTGTCCTCTTGATGGACCTTTAGTTGTTTTTGATTATTTTTGTGACAACTCTTATCATCATGAGCATCTTCATGTGTATCTTTTCTGAGGACATGTGTGAGGCTTCTGTGAATGATGGATTCCTAGAAGTTGACATGTTGGATTACTGAGTTTCAAAAAAGGCAATAGACTCAGCGCTGTTGGCTTTTGCCCCCTAATCTGAATGTTTATCTGACAAAGCCATATCTTCACTGCATTTTCATTGTAGTGCTTTTTGGGTCTTTATTGTCACCTCAGTATTCAGTACTGGGCCCACAAATACTTTAAAAGTGTAGGGCTGAAGAGTTGATGTGGTCCTGGGGGGTCATAGAAGCAGCTAGTATCATGAGACAAATCATGAAGTTTGTTTTTTTTTTAAAATAGTCATAGACTATTATCTTAGCATATCTTAGCATCCTGCCTCTTCTCCTTAATAGTCCAAAAGACATTGGATAAAAACATGGAGATTTGGAATGGTTTCTTCAAATTCTCAGAGTACTGAGGTAGTTTTGCCTACAAAGCAGTTTGTCTACTTGTGTGACTGAGATGCCCGGCAGTCTCCAGTGGCGGTTATTAAGTTGGGCAATGCCATAGCCACTTTGGGGCCCAAGGCCCGATAGGAAATTAAGAGAGATTGGCCTTGTGTCCAAGCAGTGATGAAATCAGGCGCAGCCCAGAAAGGTGCAAGTCGGTGCATTTGGTGAATTATAATTCAAAACTTAAAATACTTGACATGAAAGAAACTTGGAAAGGGACTGGGAAGGAAGACAGGGCTTGGCACAGTGTCATTAGGACGAAAGGAAAATGCCACGCAGCTCTCAAGTTTGCTTCCATATTGTATTCTTCATGGAGTATTTTAGATTTATTTTTTATAGTGGTTACAATGAACTCGAGTGGATCCACCAAAGGGGATCCCTAAGCGACCGAGGATGACGATGAAGTAAGTGTGGTCTGTGCGTAGGAAGCCCTCAGTATGGTGGCATTCACCATTTGTGCCTTGGAGAATTCATTTCCACTCTTACAACAAAGAGATGGGTAATAAGAATTACAGCTGCACTGGCTAATTCATCAAAATGCCACTCAACGACTGTGGTATGAAATGGCCTGTCTCTTTATTGTTCTTCTCATTGTGTGAATGTGCTGCATGTGGCCCCAGAATGCGGTGCCCTTGGAGAACTGGTCCCAGGACCACCTGCAGATACTAAACTCCTCAGATGCTCAAGTCCCTTATATGAAGTGACACAGTAACTTGTGCACAAGTCAAGTGCTCAAATCCCTTATGTGAAGTGACAACATGTGCACATCCTCTTGTATTCTTTAAATCATCTCTAGATGTTTTAGGATACCTAGTACAGTGTCTACACATCACTTCATTTGCATGGATTCAGTGTAGTACTTGTTGCACAGCAAATTCAAGTTTTGCTTTTTGAAACTTTATGGAATTTTTGATTTTTCCAAATATTTTCAACCTCAGGTTGGTTGAATCTGCAGATGCAGAATATCTGGATGTGGAGGGCTGACTGCCCCTAACTTTGTCTGGTGCCTGACCACTGGAAAGGCCATCCCTTCCAGTTTCTTGAGGATTCTAGTATCTGTGGGGAATTTCAAGTTGGTCTCTTGGTTTTCCACATGACACCTTCCTGTGGGATTTATATATATACATACATACACACACACATATAGTGCTCGGGATTGAACCCAAAGCTTACTGTTGAACTACACTCCCAGTCCAGGATAATTTTGATTATGAGTATCTCTGGCCCTTTTTGGCATGTAATCCCCGTGTGTGGTACAGTTCTTCCATAATGTGCAGGATTCTATTTTTGGATCAGTCACTACAGTTTTCCTCCATTCTTACAAATTAGTAAAGTCATTGCATGTCTCAGCTTAGTGTAGTGTGTTAATAAGTGAATTTCCAAACCCACCATTTATTTAGTCTTTACTATATACCTTGATGATCTCTGACTGTGGGATTGGACTTGTAAAAGGAATAAGACTGTGTTAAGCAAAAGATAGTCGCAAGCCCATCCAGATGTGTGGCAAGATTAGCCCTGCAGAGTATATGTCAGAACTCTATTTGGTCCTTTGGGCCAAGCTCCGTCTCCCTTTTTAAGCTCTGCCACATGTTAAGATGTTAGTCAACTTTCCATTGCTATGACAAAATACCTGTGAAAATCAACTTAAAGGAGGAAAGATTTATTTTGGCTCATGATTTTGGAGGTTTTAGTCCATGGTCACTTGACCTCATTGTCTCTGGTCCTGTGATGAGGCAGAATATCATGGGAGCAAAACTACTCACCTCTGGCAGCCAGAAAGCAGAGAGAGGCAGGGAGTAAGGGAAAGAGAAAGAGAGAGGAAAAGGCTTTATAACAAAGCCCCTGCTCTAAAACCCAGTAAGCTGACTCCATAATGATCAAATCTGTGGATGAGGTCAGAGCCCTCATGATCCATGTACCTTCCAAGGCCCCCACCTGTCAACACTGCCGCATTGGGCTTCAACACATGAAGTTTTGGGGAGTGTTTCAGATCCAAACCATAACATAAGGCAAGGAAGGCATCACTATAATTGACACAGTGCAAGGGAGATAAACTTGGGCTAATGGGATAATACTGAGCAGAGCACATGGAGTTAGAGTGGAATGATCTGGAAGCTAACACTAAAGGTGATTGAAATGAGAAACATATTGCTTGTTTGACATTATAAACCAGTCTAAAAACTGTTGAGCATGTTTGACCAAACACTGCCCTGCAGCCTTCAGAGAAAGAAGAAAACATGGTTTGTAGCCTCCTCCCTATTTTCTGAGTCTACAGGATTCAAATTATGGCTACCATGGAAACCGTTCTTTGGAATTTCTGGAGCCCTTAATTTTAACTTAACATATAAAAACACTTTTGTGCTGATTTTATAATTATTCATGATGGATGAGAAAGTGACTAAATGTCTTTTGACAGGGAAGACATAATTCTTTTTTCTTTCTTTCATAAAGATGCATATATTCCAAGTGCTCTATTTACCTGGGCGTGACTCCCTTCTTCCACAGATTCTGACACCATAGCTGAGTTACAGGAGCTCCAGCCTTCAGCAAAGGACTTTGAAGTCAGAAGTCTTGTAGGCTGTGGCCACTTTGCTGAAGTACGGGTGGTAAGAGAGAGAGCAACCGGGGACATCTATGCCATGAAAATAATGAAGAAGAAGGCCCTGCTGGCCCAGGAGCAGGTGAGAGCTTTTTAACATCAGTGCTTCCCCTCTTCAGAATGTTCATTGTACAGACTAGAATCTGCCGAATTGTCACCTAGGATCCAGCAAGTTTTTCTCTGACTCCATGGTTAATTACCGTTGCATGGGTACAAAGCTCTCTTGTGTTCTTAACTCTTCTCTGATGTTCGTTCATTTTGAAGGCTTGCAAATTTCTATTGATTTCTGTATCATGATTCTATAGTTTTATTTTCAGAACCAAATTGGTCTTTTCACTCATGATTAAGAGGGTCTCTTAGGGGGCTGGGGTTGTGGCTCAGTGGTAGAGCACTTGCCTCGCATGCGTGAGGCACTGGGTTCGATTCTCAGCACCACATATAAATAAATGAATGAAATAAAGGTCCATCAACATCTAAAAAATATTAAAAAAAAAAAAGAAGGTCTTTTAGGACTGTCAGCTGGGGATCCAGGGATATGCATATTATAGGGTAAATAACATAGCATTTACTTTTACATGTGCTTTAGATATTTGTGTTGTGGACATGTGTGCTTGACTTTAAAATAGGGCTTTGGAGAAGTTAAATATAATTGCTAGAGAGTTGCTTATTTGATAATAGGTTAAGAAGTTATTTTTTTGGTGTGGTATTTTTCTTTCTTTTAAGAAAGGCTGCTGTCTCTAGGCATATTGATTCATCTGCTGTGTTTTAGAGAGACTGCCATCAGCCTTGGAGTTCAGAGAGTAATTTATTAGTTACAGGCATTCTGGTGCACATCATGTGTCCGATAATGTACCCAGCTCCACGGGAAGCCTGCAGAAGGAATTGAAGTTCCACGGCTATTACTTTCAGGGCTTAATAACAGCCTTGGAAAGGGGAGAAAAAATGCAAGCATTGCAAGTAGGTGCTTACCAGCTAAAGCATCTCAGAGGGGGAGAGCAATTAGCAAATTCATTAATGATGGTGTGAGAGGAGATGTCCTGCAGCCCAAGACAGTTAGGGAAAAGTCCTTACTGATGGTAGGTTCTGGACAGAGAGAAGTGATCAGAGCATGCCAGATAGAAGTGTGGCCATCAGTGACATGGTCTGGGTACCAGAATGCTGTGTGTGTGTGTGTGTGTATGTGTGTGTGTTTAGTGGTTTAGCACAAATATACAGAGAAATGAGTGGGTAGAAGACAATTGGGAAATCTCAAGAACTTTGTTTTTTTCATTATGTTATAAACATAACATATCCTTGCATACCCCCATTTTTGTGTATGATCCAGTGGTTGTAAGAGCATTCACAATGTCATACAACCATGACCACCACCCATTTCTGGAACTTTTTCATCATCCCAATCACAAACTTTGTATCTATTATGTAATAACCCCCTCCTCACCCCCCAAGAACCATTGTTTTGAATTGCAGTTCACTTTGTGAGGTGCCTGGGATCATTTGGGCTTTTGGAAGGAGGAGGTTGGGATTGCAGTCTGGTTTCCTGTGGGCTTCAGTGACTTTGTGTGGCTTCTAATCAGAGAAGCAGTGGAGAGTGGAAAGCTGCTTGTCAGTGACCAAGGATGATGTGCCTCTGTGTTTTGGAATAAAATGTGAGTAGCATCATAGGAAGGAAAAATGATGGATGTTGCAAATAGTTTGGAAGACAGGAGTGGAGGCTGCTCACCTAGCCTCCCACATCAAGGTAGGAACCATCCATCATCCTGAGCATTCATTGTGTTGGGTGTGTTTCTAGGTCCTTGGGTAGAGGCCTTAGAAGTGGCTCACCCTTGCAGTGCTTATGTCTTAGATGGGAAATAGTGCATGTAAGAAACTAATTCAGCATTCCACACTGCAGGCACATCACAGAGATATTCAAACCAATGTGCCCTTCTCCAGGTGAATGACCTGAAATAACCACATGTGAGGTGCGGGGTGGGTTTTTTAAAATCATACACATGCAGGAGTTAATGAAAACCATCTATCCATGTCTTAAAAGGGTGAATGTAAGAAAAAAGTAGGGTCCTTTATGGAATCCTTGTGAGAATTTTGGATTTAAGGATGTGAGAAGAAAGAGGCTAGCACAGGGAGAAACTGAAAGGGAAAGTCAGAGAGGAGGTTAAGGAGAAGTGGTATCCTGTAAGCAAAGCCTGTCAGCCAGGAGCCCAGAGTACTGTGACAACCAGAAGAGGTCCTCAGAGACCATTCACTTTAATGGAAGCTTCAGGGGTCAGAGTCAGCGGCACTTCTACCAATCCCCAAGAATACCTTTTATGTGTCAGCAAAAAGAAGGGCTAGCCCTCAGGGGCAGTCAAGGACTGGGGCGGGGGCAAGGGGAGGCTGTTTTCCAGATGGCTTAGATTTAGCCCTGGGGTTATGTATGGACAAACTATTTTAAAACATTTAATGGTTTAATATTAACTAGCACATCAAAGCCTGTAATTTCATAGTTGTTAGAACTAAATGGGAGGTTTATTTATTTATTTTTATTAGAGCATTATAATTATACGTAGTAGTTACATACATTTTGATGAACTCATACATGTAAGGAATTTGATTTCAATTCCCATTCCTCCCCATTTCCCTCCCCTCCTCCCTCCTCATTCTTCTTCCTCTGCTCTACTAATATTCCTTTCACTAGTGTGTGTGTTTGTTTTTGATTGCTACTTTTTACATATACATAAAGAAATTCCCTTTGGTACATTTATGTATGCATATAACATGATTTTGTTATATTTATTCAATATTTCCTACCCTTTCCCATCCTGGGAGGTATATTTAAAATTACATTTACTTACATTTTGAAACAATCACAAATTTATAGAAAAGTTGCAAGTGCAGTGGACCAGTCAGGGCTCTTAAGAGAAATGGAACCAGTATATATGTGTGTATATAACCATTGCATATAGTATATTTTTTACCAGAACTATTTGATGTTCATAGTTTGCTGTCCATGTTGGTGGGTTCTGTTTCTGTGGATTCAGTGAACTACAAATTGAAAATATTTAGGGGAAAATAATTGCATGTGTACTGAATATGTATCGACTTTTCTCTTGTCATTATTCCCTAAAAAATATAGTATAGCTGTTTGCATAGCATTTATATTGTATTATGTTTTAAGCAGCCTAGAGGTGATTTTAAGTATATGGGAAGATGTGTGTGGGTTCTACATAAATACTGTGTCATTTTATATCAGGCACTTGAGCATCTGTAGATTTTGGTATTTGCAGGGGTCCTGGAACCAGTACCCATGGATACCAAGTGATGACTGTGTATTTAAGTGTATTTAAGTGTGTGTGCAAACACACACACACACACACACGTATACCCACAATATATATGCACTAAAATATACATACACACAAGGATCATATAGGATATATATATATAGGATGCATGTGTATATACATTTCTATAGACTTTATTTCAGGTGGTTGATTTACGTGATGTGGAAACTGGAAATCTGAAGTTTGTAGGGCGGAAGAATAGGCGGAAATTCTTGAGTAGGAGCTGAAGATGCAGTCCTGAGACAGAACTTCTTCCTCAGGGAAACCGCAATTTTGTTTTTAAGATCTTTCAACTGATTGGATGAGGCCCACCCAGGTTACTTAAAGGCAACTGATTGTAGGTGATAACTGCATCTCCAAAACACCTTCACAGCAACACCTCGGTTAGTGTTTGACTGAATAACTGGGGGCTATGAACTAGCCAGGTCAATAAGTAGAATTAGCTGTTGGAAAGTACAATGTTTCCCCTGCTGAATCCTTGAAAGTAAGTTGCCAATTTGACCTGTTACTTCTGACAGTTCAGTGTGTATTTCCTTCACCAAGGACATTCTCTCATGAACCACAACACAATCCTCAAAATCAGGAAATGACCAAGGAGGCCTTAACGCTGGCTAATCTTCAGACTCCCTTCAGGTTTCCCCAGCTGTCCCCGTCACATCTTTTAGACCAAGGATCCAGTCCAGGATCACACCTGACATTTACCTGTCCTGTCTCTTCAGTCTCTTTCAGTCTACATCTATTCCTTAATTTCTCCTGGCTCTCATGACCTGCATGATTCTGATGATTACAGGCCAGTTGTTTTGTAGAATTTAAATGTGTCTGATATTGCTCAGGCTTAGATCCTGGTTAGAGATCTTTGGCAGAAATATTACAGATGGGAGATGCTGTTCTGATTCACTCCAACAGGGGTTTCCATTTGTCACATTCTGGGTGATGTTCACTTTGATTACTGCATTAAGTTGCTGCTTTCCATGCTTTTCCACTGTGGAGTTAAGCTTTCCTCCTTTATACGAAATGCTTTGTATAAAATGCTAAATAAGCATTTTATGAGGGAGTCCCTTCCACCAATGTAAATATCCCATTCTTCATAAAACTTTCCATTTACTCATTTATATCTATGTGGACTTGATTCCCCCCACCCCTGTTTCAGTCAGTGTGTTACAATCTGTTACTATCATCATTTATTTTTATACTTGAATTGTCTCCAAGTTGTCTCTTTAGGTTGGCTTTTGTGTCCCTCTGACACATCATTCTTGAGTACTTTGTTTTCTGGTACTGCAGGGTGTTCTGGCTTTTCATGTATGCTTACTTTCCTTGGCATCAGTCATTTCTTCCAGGAGCCCTGTTTAGTGGAAAATGGTGTTTAGAGGCCGAGATCTGGATGTGGGGTGTTCTCATTGCTGCTGGGGTGACACTGCTCTCAGACTCCACTTTCAGTGGATAGTGCTAAGGAATACATGTATACATATGTATGGTATACCTACCTATACATACCCATATATACACCCACAGGCATGCACACACACACATTTACTTCCATATTTATTTCTATGTATCTGTGTGTTGAAAACTGTATTCACACTAGTATCTCTAATTCCAATCCAACTTAAGGGTTTATTTTAGTTTTCATCCTTTCCATGTTTATGTTAGTCAGCTTTCTGTTACTATATCAAGCATCTGAAAACAAGCTTATAAAGAAAAAAGGTTTATTTTGACTCACAGATTGTAGGTTTCAGTCCACATTTATTTGCCTCTGTTGCTTTAGAGCCTGTGGCGAGGCAGCAGCATGCAACAGCTGTTCACCTCATGCTCAGGATGTGAAAAACCAGTGAAGAGCTAGCATCTCCCAACATCCCCTTTGAGGGCATGCCTCCAGTGACCAGAGGACCTCCCACCAGGCTCCACCTCTTAAAAGCCCCCCTCCTCCCCATAAGCACAATGGGCTGGAGACCAAACCTTTAACCCATGAGCCTTTGGTGGGCACTTATCCAAACCATAGCAGTAACTCTCTTCTCTGATGTTGTAATTTTAATATTTTTACATACTTTCTCATCTGCATCCTCTCTACTTCTCTGTTTTTATCCCCTGTCCCCTTGGTGGGTCCCAGTGACCTGTTTCAGGTCACCCTTACCTGTGGGTGTCCTCCTTCCCCTGCATGGGCCCTTGCAGCCTCACTGGCTGCCTCATGCCTGTTTGCCGCTCCGCACTGCCAGCTCCCGACACCCCGTTCTTGGCACTGTGATTCTCCAGTGCTCCCCTTGTTCTGCTCCACCCAATGGCTTTCAGGCTGAACTGTCAGCAAGGAAGGTGAAGAGGGACAGAGATATTGACTGGCTGATTGATACTCTTTTTAGTTGCACATGACAGTAGAGTGTATTTTGACATACACATACAGGGAGTATAATTTCCCATTCTTGTGGCTTGTGGAATTACACTGGTCATGTATTCAAATATGAACATAGGAATGTTAGATTCAAAGGAAGTAGATCGACTTTAAAGACAGATGCTAAGTAGGGAGCTAGACAATTACTCTGTGGCTCTGGTGAACATTGTGAAGTGGGTGAGTAGCTGAGATTTGTGGAACGCCAGACTAAGTGATGGCGTTTTTTCCTTTAAACTAGAAATATGAGTTTAGGCTTAAAGACAGAGCAAAGGTCAGCCCCTCTCCCCTGTTTGGTTCTTTGTATTATAATTGCCTAAAGAGTTTCTTTTTCCCCTAGGTTTCATTTTTTGAGGAAGAACGAAACATACTGTCTCGGAGCACAAGCCCTTGGATCCCCCAGTTACAGTATGCCTTTCAGGATAAAAGTAACCTTTACCTGGTGCGTCTTTACATCCTTCTCTCTGGAATGAGCAGAACACCTGTTAGATGCCACAGTTGCAGAATTGAATGTGCTTCTTGCCCCTGGCGTCCATGGCGCCTCTCATTCACTCAGGTGCTTTTCTGACTTCCAGGCGTCTCCCTGTCCTCCCAGTTCTAAAGATGAAGAGCCAGCCTATTTAGAAACACCTCGTGACTCCTGAGTCCTGCTGCTCTGCCTTAAAGGGCAGTAACAAGGGATTGTTTATTTGGGAGTAGTCTGTAACTGCTTTGAATAGACTCTGGCTTTAATTTTCAAAAGCTAAGGTACTAATCCATGGTTGTTAGAAGAACAGCTCACTCATGTGGAAGTTAGAGGAGTTGATCTCCTGGAAGTAGAGAGTAGAATGGTGGTTTCCAGGGGCTGGGACGTGTGGGGAGGGCAACGAGAGAGGAGGGCTGGTTAGTGTGTACAAAAAAGCAGTCAGAGAGGAGGCTTAGGTTTTGCTGTCCTCTAGCACGGTAGGGTGACTGTAGCTGACAATTTATTATACATTTCAAAATAACTAGGAGGGAAGATTTTCAGTGTTCCTGACATAAACATGATAAATGTTGGAGGTGATGGGTATGTTAATTACCTTGGTTTGATCATTGCATACTGTATACATGTTTTGAAATATCTAACTGTACACCACGAATGTGTAAAATTATTGTGTGTCAGTTAAAAAAAGGAGAGAACCTACATGTTGAGACATGTATGAAGTAGGATAGGCATCTATTTTTTTCAGAACCCCCTCTCTAGGGAGACAAGTGTTGATGTTGTTCTTTTTGACCCTTAACTATGGCTTGTGGAGGGGAATCGAATTTGCTCATACAAAAATGGGATGTTACTCTTCATCTGGCTTTTCAGCTCACATTTTTTTTTTTTTTTTTGCCTTTTAACCCTGTATTCCAGACATCCTTACATGTCAGTACATATGGGTGTGCTTCATTCTTTTCTCTTTTCGGAGCTGGGGGTTGAACCCAGGGACTACACTGAGCTGCACCCCTGGCTCCTGCTGCTTTCTTCAAGATGTTAGCATAATTTTTCCTGATACACAGGGAGCAAAACTTACAGAATGCTTAGACTGGGATTTAAGGCCTGGTTTGGGTTCTTGGGGGATGACATTTATAAATTTAAAAAGTGTATCCTAGAAACAATTTTCGTTCCTGATTCAGCCCTTAAAACAAGACTAAGCTGGGTGCAGGAGCACCTGCCTATAATCCCAGTGACTCATGAGGCTGAGGCAGGAGGATTGCAAATTTGAGGCCAGCCTCATCAACTTAGCGAGACCCTGTCTGAGAATACAAAAAGAAAGAAAGAAAAATAAATAAAAATTAAAAAAAAAAAAAGAAGGGCTGGAGATATATCTCCATGGAAAAACACCTCCGTGTTCAGCCTTCAGTATCAAAAACAAACAAAACAATTTATCATGTTACCTTGAATGGAGATAAACTTTTACAGAGGCTCACATAACAGAAAAGATGAGAGAGATGAAGGGTCATCTGTCTTGGACTCTTGCTGCAACAGTTTACTGGCCTTGGTTTCATGCTAGTTGAGAACCCGGTGCCTGTGGAGAAGCCCTCAACCTCACCCAGCCTTCTGAGTGAGTTTGTCACATGAAGGCCTTGGGAGCTGGCTATGCACTGACCACATGGTGCCTTTCCCTAGACACTTTCCTTCCTTGGGACCTGGAGTGTGGAGCCCTCACCTTCTCTGATGTCCTTGGTGTATTTCTGGGGTCGCCTCTGTTCCAGGTCACTTGCTGATCAGGCGACATTTGCCTTGCGCTCTCCGTGTCTCGGATGGATGGGCTTCTTCATCAGCCCTCAGAAAGGAGGTTCTCTGGATATAGCAGTGCTTCTGTTTGTTTTGTTTCTTGGGTGTGTATTTGTGTTGTTTTGGGTATTTTACTTAGAGCTCTGTAAGAGGTTTAGAACACCAGCTTGTGGGGGGGATAATCCTCATTTTCAAGGCAACACAGGCAGCCCTGGGATCAGGAAGGACTGAGATTTTTTGGCAAAAATTGAGAGTCTAGTTTTCCTGTTTGCCCTGCACCGTTCTATAAACTCATTTTTCTCTTCCTTTGGATTGAAAATCTCACCTTGATGTTTTGTTTCATGAAGCTGCTGCTGCTTACAATTAAGCATTGTTTAGGATTTTCATGTTATGAAGGTCAGTTTTGGTGGAGGTGATGACCAGTTTTGAGTTCCTGTGTAATGGAATTCAGTTGAAGATTTAGTAGTCTAGTAACATGGTAAGCCACTGCTCAGTGGCTTGAGGGGTACCTGTTTGCCTTTCTGGTGGCCAGTGATGATGATCAGAGGGGTCCTGGGGAGTACATCCAGCTGCAGTTTTCTTGCATGCTGACTGTAGTCTTTTTCATGGTACAGTGGTTTTCAGATGACATCTTCAGAAGAGTGGTATCCAGGCATTTTGAGAATTTCCTGCTTTGGTATTATCATTCTTATCACTGCCTGGTTTTGTCATAGTGGAAAGAACTGTCCCTTTCTTTTTAGTTCTTAGTTATGGATTTAGCTGCAGGGAATTTCTGCTTGGATAAAGCCCTCTTGGAATACCTCTCAGCATGGTGATGGCTGCTGGTTCCTCTGCTGAGACAGGCTCCCAGCTACAGAGTTTTTTCTTATTTGATCACTTTGGCTGTGGGTCATCCCTCTTGATCTTACCACTGGTATTGGCATCTTTAGTTTCTTTTTCCCATCACTATCTTGCAAGATGGGAAAGATTTTAAAAACAGCTGTTTTCTAGAGTGCTGGTTGTCTTAGTCCATTGATATTTGGATTCAAGAACATTTTTATACCCTTCTTTAGTAGCTCAATTGAGTATTATTGATGGGATCTTGTAATTATTTCCTTGTCTGCATTTTCTTCTCAAGTGATTTGGTATTTTGGAGTAAAATGCTTTGTAGAGGTATAATTTTCATATAGAAATTCAAACTTAGCATGAGAATCACGATATGTTCATAGTTCCTCTATCTCTTATCTGTAATTTCAAAATGCCCAGAGCTCTGAATAACCTCAAGTTTTTTTTGTTACTTGTTTGGCAGCAGGACTGACTTGAATTCAGTTTGCAGCAAAGCCCAATCTGAACTCTTCATCTACTTATGGTCTTTATTCATTCCCTTTAATGTGACTATTCACACATTTTGCCACAAAATTATGAATGCATTTGAATATCAGGTGCTCTCCTAGCTCCTTATTGAAGTGTTATGTAATATAAAGTATATGCATCACTTTACCTTTCCCAAATATGAAACATTCTGAGTTTTGAAACACATTCTGCCACAGGAAAAGGAGAATCCTAGTACAGCTCTTTTCTGGCACTGCAAAGAACTGAAATTCCATTATGCCTATTGACCGCTTATAGATCACTAAATCTTTGGAGCTTGGGGAAACTAAGATATTGTGGTAAGCTCCTCTGGCAGTTGAATGTCAATTTGCAATGCTAATATATATATATCTTAAAGTTTTTGTTTTTTTAAATTTTTTTTTAGTTGTTGATGGATCTTTATTTTATTTATTTATACACGGAATAAATAACCCAGAATTGAACCCAGTGCCTCATGCATGCTAGGAAAGCGCTGTACCATTGAGCCACAACCCTAGCCCTCTAATATAGTCTTAATTGAAGATACATTTTAAATCAATGAAAAACAAATAGAATTCTACCTATTACACATCTTGGCTGTCTCTGCTCTCTAGTCCTACCTCTGCTGAGTGAGACCCCTCTGTTTTCTTTTGCCTGCATTACTACCATAACCTCCTGAGTGTTCTCTCTGCCATCTGTCTCCCCCCACCCCCAGGTCTCCCACATACTGCAGCCAAGTCATCTTGCTGTTAAAACTCTTCAAGACTCCCCACTGTCATCTGGAAGAAGTCCAGACTCTTCCATGTGGTTCACATGCCTCTGAGTGCTCTCATCCAGCATCATCTCTCTCCTTTCATTTTACATTCATCCTGAACTTCCTTTGGTTCTTGACCTTGCTTCTGACCCTTCTCCATGCTGTTCACTCTTTCTCTGTTTACTTGACTAACTCCTGTTTCTCTTTCTGGGCTTGGATCAGATGTTACTTCTAGAAACCTTCTTGGACCCTCTGCTTCTGGGATGAATGCCCACTGCTCTATGCTCTTAGCACCCTGTACTTCCCCTACATGAGTGACAGTTGGCCTCCTCCACTAGGCTACTTTCTCCATGAGGGGAGCAATTGTGTCTCTCTTGTTCTCAGTAGAGCTTTACCAAATAAGTGCCTAAGAAATATTTATTAGATGAATGCATGATTAATTTCATAGAAATCTGATTTACATACAAATTTACTTATTGTGTTACAGAAATCATATTATGTTAGCAGTGGGAGTTTTGCTCTCTAAAGTGTGTAATTCAAGATAGACCCAATACAATTTTCAAAAATTGGAATGCAGTGCAGGGAAATTGAACTGGGTTCTTTTGAATATTTTGAGGCTTAAAAATTTCCATTTGCAGTGACATACCAATGAATGAGGTTTACCATTTTCTGGTGCATGTAGAAAATGGTTGCAAACTGCATTGTACTGTCTGGTTCTGTATAACAGGCTAGTCTGGTATTCTGGCAGGCTGCCCATGGAAACAGTGCTTTGTTGATCTGGTTCATGGAGAAATCTGTTCGGTTCTATGTAACAGATGCCTTCATTAGTGTCCTTTGGTGAAGGAGTTGATCTTACAAAGAAAACTTGGTTTTACAACCCGCCACTTTCAGTATTATTGTATCTAAATTCTTTGTGAGATTTTTTTTATGTTGATATTTTTAATATTTACGGACTCTTCAGGCTGCTCTGGCTCTTACCCTATAATTGATCCATGAACTTTCTTTCCCTCCTGTTTACTTCCATTGTCTTCTCTCTGTTCACTCCAAATCTTTGTCCCCAGTTGGACATACAGAGGTATTAGTTATGGTATAGGCTTAGCTGCTGTAACAAAAAAAACTCCAGCATACAGTCCAGGCTAATGGAGCAGCTCTGTTGTATTTGATAATTCAGGGACCCAGGTTCCTTCCATCTTGTGGCTCCTTCATTCCTTAGCATGTTGTCCTCTTTGGTATGGTTGAAGTTGGGCCATTTCATGTTTTTGTTCCAGCTGGCTATTAAGGAAAAAGAGCAGGAATTCAGAGTAGGCAAGTTTCTTTCACACAGAATGATGTGGAAGTTGGGTCCATCATTTTCTCCCACATTCCACTTGCCAGAACTTAGTCACATGATTGCACATTTACCTGCCAGGGAGACTTGGGCATGTATTGTCTAGTTGCATGGCCTATATCCAGGTAAATTTTTATTACTATGGAAGAAGGGAAGGATGGATTTGGTGGAGACAATTAAGTCTGCCCCAGAGGCTTAGACTAGAGCTGGGATTCAAAGCCAGGCCTCTTAACTCCACCTTCCATATTTGATTCATTGTTTTACACCACTTTATCCAGAGCGACTGCTAATTGCCACATGACTGTGATGTGCTGCTTGGGATTAATTTTTCATATTTCCTCTCTCACTTTTAAACCACACCTGTGCAATCTGGAATAATTTGGAAGTGGGCTGTTTCTAGGTACTGACCCCAGGGCCTTAATGAATACCAGCCTTGTCATTGAGAGCCAGGAGAGAGTGAATGAATGCAATGTCATTGTTTACTGAAATGTGCAGCTTATGATAGTTTTGACAACCAGACATGTGCTGTTTTGATCTGTGGGCTAAGGTTATCTGATTTTTCAGGCATGTCTCAAAACTCACCAGGCATGTGCTCACGTGTTGCTACTTTAGAAGCCAGGGTTTCAAAGCCAGCTGCCCATCAGAGAGAGGCTGTTCTTTAGAATATTGTTCTTGTTTTATTACTTTTCCTTGTTTGGTCTCTCCAGAGTCATTGGCCTTTTCAGCTTCAATTTTCTCATTGTCGAATGAGATATTAATTCCTTTTCTTGACCCCAATTCAGTTGCTGAGTGTGTTATTGCCTTGTAGGGGGCCGGTTATTTGAGTTTTCTGTGCCTTTGCAATAGTTGTTTTGTGTTCTGGTGTTTTCAGGCATATCTCGAGTGTGTTGAGAGTTTTGCCATTTTAGGAGCCACAGTTTAATCACATTGTCCCTGTTTGTTCCCAGCCTGAGTGTCTCGTTCAATAGCTCTGGGTGGGACCCTTGAATTTGCATTTCCATTAAGTTTCCAGGTGCCGCTGCTGCTGGTTTAGGGACCTCACTTTGAGAATCATCATCTATGGCTGTAGCTCTGATTAGTTTTTAATTATTGCTTCTTCCTTTTGTCCTACCAGCCATAGTGTATATATCTGAAATCCTTTTCCTTGTCTTCCAGGTCCAGGAATGACACATATGTCCTTATGGTTGCTAGTCCTGGGGTGCCCTATCATCCTATGTTTGTTTCTTTTTTTTTTTTAATATTTTTTTTTAGTTGTAGATGGACACAATATCTTTATTTTACTGATTTATTTTTATGTGGTGCTGAGAATTGAACCCAGTGCTTCACATATGCAAGGCAAGCACTCTACCACTGAGCTACAAACCCAGCCCTATTTGTTTCCTTTTAAGCTAATCTGTACCTTTGTAAATAACCCCTTCATTAATTAATATCCTCAATTACCTGGTTTGAGTGTACTGTTTCTCTCTTGCCAAGATTCTGTATGATTCAGTACTCAATAAGGGCTTTTTAATAGATGGCTGAGTCAGACTGGTATTCATATTTTCCAAGAAAAGGGCCTTCTCTCTTTTTTTTCTGGGTCACTTAGCCCTTCATGAAGAATAATGTAGGGTCTCTGCTAGGTGTCACTCTTAAAGAATGCCTTCCTTCCTCCCACATGCTGAAGATCAGGAGCATTGGAAGAGTAAACATTGAAGCCATTGTTATCATCACTTTTTTTTTCATGGCACTTTCAGTCATGCTGAATGTGCAAGCATTTCAAGGTGACACTTCTAATACACCTCTTAGCCACCCTAGAACAGCATGCTCCTAGTGATGCCTATGCAAATTGTAATGAGTCCTTGTCTTAGTCTGTTTTCTGATGCTGTAGCAAAAACACCTGAGACTGGGTAAATTATAAAGAATAGAGACTTGTATGGCTATGGTTCTGGAGGATAAGTCCAAGAAAATGACTCTGGCATCTGTTTGGCATCTGGTGAGGGCCTTCTTGCTGCATCATCACGTGGGGGAGTTTATCACATGGCAAGAGAAAGCAAGTGTGTGAGCCTGGGTTTCTCTTCCTCTTCTTATAATTCCACTAATGCCACCACAGAGGCCCCCGCTCCTGACTTCATCTAATCCAAATTACTCCCCAAAGGTTTTACCTCAAAAGACCATCAAGATATGCATTTAGGGCTGGGGTTGTGGCTCAGTGGTAGAGTGCTTGCCTAGCATGTGTGAGGCACTGGGTTTGATTCTCAGCATCACATATAAATAAATAAAGTTCCATCAACAACTAAAAAAACATTTAAAAAAAAGATAAGGGGTTAAGTTTCCAATGCATGAACTTTTGGGAGACACGTTCAAACCATAGCAGTAACTAAAGAACTATTAAGTATCATTCCCCCTACATGCATGCATGTGCATGCAAGCATGCCCATGCACGCAAGCATTCATGTGGGCTTGCATTTGTCCTTCACTTGAAATTCAATTCAGTGGTTGGAAATTGCCATCTCAGTACTTGGGGTATAGATGGAAACACCAACAGAGAAGCATCCGCTCCTTCCAAACCGAACACGTGTAAGATTTGCCCTTTAATTAGCATCTGCAGCTGCTGCCATCAGAAGGGTCTGTCTCTGTTGGCCTGAAAGTCTTTGCTTTAAAAGAGCAAGTCCATTATAGCTCCAAGCCAGGCTCGTCTGTCAGCTGCTGCGCTTTCTCAGCCGTCAGCAGGGTTGCCACGTTGTTTAGGGCTGTTTCACTGGAGGGCTCTTCCCCCCTCCTGTCTGCCTGCATTTGATTACTGTCCTTGGTGATCACCATTGGGGTGACCTACAGCTGCTCATTGTGTGCAGGAGACATCTCCAGTCCTTGCAAGGATGGAAGCTCATCGCTTCAGTGCTGATAGACTGGTTATTTTCCAACCCTCTGTTGTCAGTGATCTTGTCTTGATATTCGGGTAGTCACTGAAAAAATACACACAGCAAACGTGATGGCTATATTAAAGCCAAGGTCCATTCAAGGGCATCTCCCCTCTGCTTTTAATCCAGTTTGAATAAGAAGCCACACTGGTTCCACAGCCTCATCAGCAGTGGGTACCACTGCAGTGCTGGACTAAGCTACATCAGAATCACCCTAGGAGCTCTTTAAATGTACAGGTTGCTGGACTCTACTCATGGAGCTTGATTTGTGAAGTCTGGAGCCAGTCAGTCATCCATGTTTTAAGCAAGCTCCCTCAGTGTTTGGGATGGGAGGGAGATGTATGTTACTCTTTTTGCACATTTATGATGATGATGGTGACTGTTATTTTTGTTCCACTAGGATGTCTGCTATGAGGGCAGGGATTTTTGTCTTATTCACTGCTGCATTCCTAATATCTAGAACAGTAGCACATAGAAGGCACTCAGATATTTATTTGGATGAGTATGTCTATTTTTTTTTTTTTTTTTTTTGCAATACTGAGGATTGAATGCAGGAGTGCTTTGCCACTGAGCTTCATCTTTAGCTGCCCCCTCACTTTTTTTTTTTTGGTACCAAGGATTGAACTGGAGGGGCACTTGACCACTGAGCCATATCCCAAGCTCTATTTTGTATTTTATTTAGAGACAAGGTCTCACTGAGTTGCTTAGTGCCTCACTTTTGTTGAGGCTGGTGATCCTCTTGCCTCAGCCTCCCAAGCTGCTGGGATTACAGGTGTGTGCCACTGTGCCTGGCATCCTTAGCCCTTTTTATTTTGAGACAGAGTCTTGCTAAGTTGTCTTGAAGTCTGGCCTTAAACTTGATCATCCGCCTCAGCTGCCAACCCAAGTCACTGGTTTTATGGGTGTGTACCTCTGCATCCAGCAGTATGTCTTATTTTTAAAAAGTACTTTTCCTGGTGATTCTGATGGCAGATGGGCCTGGGAAACTGTGCTATCTTCTTACAGTTTTATTGAATTAGAAGCTACATTTTTTGAGGGATATACAGCACCTCACTGGGAATCTCTGAGCCGTAGAAGTCAGGGACAGAGTCACATTTTTGGACAAAACCAGATGCTATGTATGGAGACTCTGGCACAGCCTGGATGACAATGGACGACAATGTTGGACTTAAGTGTTCTTTGTTTCACAGTAAGTCATCTGGTATGGAGACTTGAAGACTTTAATTTGTGACTTTCAGTGATGCTTTTGGAGCCTCTTGATTTGGTACCATTTTTTTTTTAACAGTTTCAAAGTGTTTCTGAAAGTTTTCAAGTCCTGGATCTTTATTGTATCTTTAAGCCCGATAGCATAATGATTGATTAATAAGCTTTTGGATTTGCACAAACATTCTTCCTCGTGGACTCCATTTATGCCAGAATGAGCCACTATGCCTCAGACTGTTGTCTTGGAATATGAATAACATCTTGGGATAGCCAACTTTACCTAGTAAATGACCAAACTAAGTTCTCCTAATGGTGCACAGTGGAATTTTTAATGTTGTAATCTGGAATTGTGTTGGGGAGTCAAGCTTGATTAGTTTCTCTGATAAGGAGAAACTAATCAATTAACCATTTATTTAAATGTTTGTCTTTTAGCATGTCTATTTTGGCCCCCCAGTAGAGGATGCTTGTTTTTGTTGGTGGTTTTCTCATCAATACAGGATTTTTGAAGAGAAATTGTTTGACCCATAGAAAAGATTAATATAGTTTGACGGGGAGTCTTCTGAATAGGAGCAACAAATACATGCCTCTTTGCCTTTGAAAGAGGTGCTTCTTATTTTTGGAACTATTCTACTGGTCATAACAAATCAAATCTTTAGGAGCAGACACTAAGTACCAAGTAGTGATCAGTTTGAGAGCTCTTAGAAGTTGCCAGCGACTGCTATATGTTTGACTTTCTGAGCCTTAAACTTAAAAGCTGTTCTGTTTTTTCACATCTTTAATACAACCATAGGAAATTTACAACTGTAGCATGTCATCATAAATATGCATTGTTCTTATTTTAAGGCATTTGAGTTCTGAAAGTAATGAGCACTTCTGTTATTATCTGTGCATTTTTTTTGATGTTTAAGACCTTTTTAATGGCAATATGTATTTAAAACAGACGTACAAATTAGCATTCACCCACATACCTAGGGCCTGTGGAGAACCAGGTTGAGATGAGTGGGTGAGCTAGAGGGAACCAGGTGGCTTCTATGGGTTCTCGGGCTGGGCCGAACATCTTACATCTGCTGTGAATTTGGGGAAGCGCAGTATGTATGTTAGGTGCTGCCCCTTCTAAGTGTTGTCCTCCTTGTTAGTTCACAAATCAAGTTGTTTTCAGTAATTGCAATATAAATGGAATCCTACTCTTCCAATGTAATTGTCCAGGGCCTGGCTGAGGGTCTGCTGAGTATGAGAAGCTATGTGAATGTGGTAGATTTCCAGGTTACAAGGAGCCCTGGGGTGGGGGTGGGGGGGCATGTAAGTCCCTGACTACCCCAGGGGGATCTGGTCTGGGTTGATCTGGTGCTAGACAGATTTTCTGGAGTCTTTACTGAACCAGCCTGGGGCATTTAGGGATCTGTGCAAATATTCCATGTTAAATTTTCTAGAACTTTCTTCTAATTCTTAACTAAAGGCAAACAAGAGTATGGGGAGATAATAGTGAGAATTCACATCCCAAAATTGGTTTTCAGAATACAGTGTTTGGGATATTTAGTGTTTTTCAAAAGAAGTCTATTTGAATCTTGTGTTTTTCTAGGAAAGATTGAATATAACTTAAAGGATATTTGTAGAATGGTCAATAACATTCAAATCAGAGCAAAGGACAGGAGAATTCCATGAGGGTCAATATAGTTGCACCATTGGTCAAAATGGGTTCCATCTTGTGTCCAGCCTGGGAAGGACCAAGCCGTACAGGGAAGGGAGGAACTGGGATTGAACAGTGGCTGACGTCATGTCGGTACCAGGCACTGTGCAGGACCTCCAGGGGCTTTGTCTTGTGTAATGTGAATACATGATTGCAAGGGGATTAGTCTTACCATAATTTTATAGGGAATGAAACTGAAAGGCAAAGAGGTGAGTTACCAGGTAAAGTCTGAAGCCACTCGGTTAACTGGCCTTAAGGCTGAGTGTTGACTCTGGAATATCACAGCTGGTTATCCTCAAAAGGAGGAAGGATTTCAGTTCCTTGGTGCAAAAGAAAAAAAAAATTTTTTAACTAATCAAACATTTACCTGAGGCTTTATATTCTTCTTCTAGATTTTTCCTATATCCACCAATAAATCTGATACTTTTTCTTCTCATAAAAAAGAGGTTATACTTTATCCTACACAGGATGTCACTTTATAATATCATGGGCAGCTTTCCATAGTAGTATGAATCGATGGAATCCATTTGTTTTTAATATTTGTATCATATCCTTTCATTTCAATATATCGTAATTTAGCTATTCTCTTATGGATAGCTGCTTGGAAGATTTCCAAGTTTCTTTCTTTCTTTTCCCTGTTACATACAATGCTGCAGTGAATCTACGTATTTATCTACCTATCTGCAAGCTCTCATAAGTACCTATAAAATAAATTGTTAAAAGTAGAATTACAGGGCTGGGGTTGTGGCTCAGTGGTAAAGCACTTGCCTGGCATGCGTGAGGCACTGGGTTCGAATCTCAGCACCACATTAAAAATAAATAAATAATAAATAAATAAATCGTATCCACCTACAACTAAAAATAGGTTTTAAGAAAAATGGAATTACTAAGTTAAAGGGTATATATTCATAGTTAAATTTTTAATAGAGACTGTCAGTTGCATTCTACACTATCTATAAAAGGAAAAGGTAGTGTCACATTTATTACACACCTCCTATATTCTGATGAATGCTAGGGGGAATGCTAAAAGAAGGTAAGAGAGGTTTTTGCCCTCCAGGAATATCCTCTACAGTGTGTACCAAATCCTAGGGAATGGGGTATTAACTAGGGTGGGTGGATTGGGGAGTGGGTGGAATTAATTCAAGTTTTCAAGCTTTGCCTTGCAAACATTGTGCATGGTGCCTGGGTCTAGGCTTTCATTATATCAATTCTCTTGGGTAATGGATGTAATTTCCTCGGGGCACGGACCTCATCCTATGTCTTACGCTATGTCTCACACATCTTCGTTGCTTTGTGGAGACACTGTAATTATAACATGTCAGGTGGTATTCAAAGATCTAATGGAGGCATTCCCTCTTTTGGGGTGTGTGAAAAATTAATAACTTTGGTATTATGTACAGGTCATGGAATATCAGCCTGGAGGGGATTTGCTGTCACTTTTGAATAGATATGAGGATCAATTAGATGAAAATATGATTCAGTTTTACCTGGCTGAACTGATTTTGGCTGTTCACAGTGTTCATCAGATGGGATATGTACACCGGTAAGTGAGATTCCTCAATAGCACACTGAGAATTTATCTGTATCATGGAAGAGTTACTGTATGGAAATGAGTGGATGAATGATTTCAGGATCAAAATAACTCTTCATCCAGTTTTGAGACAATCTTACTTGTAATTGGTTGAAAGAAAACTTTCCAAAATAGCAGACATTTCAACCTGTGCATTCAACAGTGAAACAGATCTAGAATTGTAATATTCTCAAGTTTACTAGTACCATTTGTGATTAGTTAATGGATGCAGCTAATAAGATCAGGAACCCTTGCATGGGTTCTTTGAGTTACATGGTAGATAAATGGAATTTTTTTTTTTTTTTTTTTGATACCAGGGATTGAACTCAGGGGCACTCGACCACTGAGCCACATCCCCAGCCCTATTTTGTGTTTTATGTAGAGATAGGGTCTCAATGAGTTGCTTAGTGCCTTGCCGTTGCTGAGGCTGGTTTTGAACTCATGATTCTCCTACCTCAGCCTCCCAAGGTGCTGGATTATAGGTGTGTGCCACTGTGCCCAGCTTAAATGGAATTTGATTTATCAGATTTACCAGCAGAAGGACCTGGTGTGCCACAGAGAAACAGAAGATCATAGAGTTGTACTTTGCATCAGTCAGCTTTCCCTTTCCCCTGTGTCAAATACTTGAGATAATCAGCTTATAAGGGAAAAGGGTGTTTTGGCTTACAGTTTTAGAGGTTTCAGCCCATAAAACCTGTCACTTTGGGCCTGTGGTGAGGCCACACACCAGGCAAAAGCACATGATGGAGCAAAACCATCTACTCACCAGTGGGAAGCAAAACAGAAAGAGGAAGAGACTAGGGTCTGACAGTCCTCTTTGAGGCCAAGCCCCCAATGATCTGAAGACCTTTCACTAGGATTGTTTTAGTCAGCTTTTATGCTGCTGTGACCAGAAGACCTGACAAGAACAATAAGAAGGGAAAGTTTATTTGAGGGCTCATGGTTCCAGAGGCCTCTGTCTATAGATGGGCAACTCCATGGCTGTGGGCCTGAGTGAGGCAGAACATCATGGTAGAAGAGTGTGGCAGAGGGGCTGGGATTGTAGCTCAGCAGTAGAACGCTTGCCTCGCATGCGTGAGGCCCTGGGTTCGATCCTCAGCACCACATACAAAGCAATAAAATAAAGACATTGTGTCCATCTACAACTAAAAAAAAAATTAAAAAAAAAAAGAGTGTGGCAGAGGAAAGCAGCTTAGGATATGGTACCAGGAAGCAGAGGGAGTGTGCTCCACTTACCAATAATAAAATATAAACTCCAAAAGGCACACTCCCAGGGAGCCACCTTGCCTTCAGCTATGCCCTACCTGCCTACAGTTACCACCTAGTTAACCCATTCACGTGGATTAATGCACTGATAAGGTTACGTCTCATAACCCAGTTATTTCACCTCTAAGCATTCTTGCCTTGCCTCACACATAGGCTTTTGGGAGACACCTCACGTCTAAACCAGAGCAAGGATCTACCTCTGAAAGATTCTACCACCTTCCAAGGCCACCTTTAACTTGTGGGCCTTTGGGGGTCACTAAAGATTCAGACCACAGCACACTTTTAACTGCATCTGTTAATAATTCACAAAGGTACTCTACAAAATCCTCAGTTGATAAGTGTTTCTTTTCATCTTCATTCATCTCTTTTTATATCTGAGAATGTTGTAGAAATATAATGACAGACCAGTAATCATAAAATCTGGACAAAAGACTTAGCCTTTCCATTGGCTAGTCTCATGACCTTGGTCAAGTGCTTAAGCTTCTTTTGGTTTTAGTTTTTGTAAAGTAAAAAGTAAAATATGTGTCTCTAGAAGAAATAATCCATCTAATAACATGCATTTGCTTCTTTTCCTTTTTATTTCTCTGTTCTTCCCTCCTTCCTTTCTTTTTTCTTTTCTTTTTTTTGCAAAATGTATGCCAATTATATCTATCAATAGGGAAGATCTGTGCAGTGGAATGCATACCCTAAGATTCTTGCTTGAATTGAGATTCTAGGTTAGCAATTGCTTGCTGATTGTCAAGCACAATGCTAATTCAGGGTCCTGATTTTCTTACAGGGACATCAAGCCAGAGAACGTTCTCATTGACCGAACGGGACACATCAAATTGGTGGATTTTGGATCAGCTGCTAAAATGAATTCAAATAAAATGGTAACAATGGAATAAAATAACTTAATAGAGGTTATATCAAAAAGCATTCCTTGGTCCTCATAAATTTGGGAAATAATGGGATACAGTTATGAGTAACATTTTGGAGCCTTCATCTTCCAGCGTACTCCTTGAGGGATGGGGTGGGAATGGGGAAGTGGAATTATTCCCAGACCATAGCACTCTTTTATGTGTAATACCAGTTAATACCCTACGAAACATCTTTGGGAACATTCTATAATTTGGTTAAAAAGAAAGGAAAATGTCTATTTTGTTTTTCCTTCATTTTTTCTTGCCTCTTTGAAACTCGTTATGTATCTTTTTAACTTTAAAATATTTTGATGAAATGTAACCTTCTTTTTCTCAAATCCTCCATTTCCTGTGCAGCAAAACTGAAGTTAATCAGAGCATTTGAATTAAATATCCTTCAGTGTCAAGAACTAGTGCTCAAAATGTCATTTTTAAGTCTTGGACCCTTGGTAAATTAAACTGTATTCCACATGCTAATTAGGAAGGCAGGAGTGGAGCTATTGAGATCAAGAGTAAGAATACTTCAGGAAAAAGATGACAAAGTTAAAAAAAATTAGAGTTAAAAAATCCTCTAAGAAAGTTGGTTCTTATTAAATTGTGAATTTTGAGGTCAGCTTGCAAAAAAGAATGGTCTAAGAGAAAATCGACTTACATTTTAAGATTAATTTCACAACTGAGCCACTTGGTGACCTAGACACATCCTTAGAAACCTGGCCTTTATTCTTTTCTCTAAAAAATACTATTTCTAGTTAAAATGCACAAATTAAGAGGTTATAGAAGCTGCTCTTCAAAGTGTCCCCCAGGTCTGAGTTAAGTCCTTTATACAAAGGACAGTATGTAAAATTGCCTGAAAATTCCTTGGAGGAAAGGCAGGTGTTAATAGGTTGATACTGGCAACAGGCTGAGAGTTGGGTTAACTTGTACTTCAGCATCTGGCCTGTGTGTTCTGAGGACCTGAGACCTGCTGAAGATAATTTACTTATGGTCCTTGGAAAACAGGCTCCAAATGCTGTCCAGAGTCAGGATTTCTCAACCTCAGCACTATTATTTTTTTCAGGTTATGTTCTTATAATCTGTTCACTTTATCATCACAGTAAGAATCATATTATAGACTCAAAGCATTTTATGCTTTAAAAATGATGTAGAGGGGCTGGGATGTAGCTCAGTGGTAGAGCATGCGGGTGGCACTGGCGAGGCCCTGGGATTAAGCCCCAGTGCCCCTGTAAGAAAAATTAGGTGTAACTAAGCAACAGGCTTGAAAACTTAGTATCAGATTTAGTGGAATAAGGCACAGGAAAAAAAATTAACACAAAACTGTCTTCTAAGATTAAAAAATTTACACATTGTATTAATAGCATTAGTAAACTCATGCATCAGAGCTAGGCATGATGTCACGTGTTTGTAACCTGAGCTATTCAGGAGGTTGAGGCAGGAAGATCTCAAGTTCAAGGCCAGCCTTGGCAGCATAGAAAGACTCCGTCTCAAAAAACCATAACCCAGAAACTCATGCATTTGAGAATAAATTACAGTGTAGGTATGTAGTCTTGACAGTATAAACTCAGCTCTGTTGCCTTTTTGGTCTGGATAATTCTTTATTGTGGGGAGCTTCTTGTCCTGTGTATTTTAGGATATTTAGCCATATCCCTGATCTCTACCCACTAGTCTCAATAGTACCCTCTCTGCCAGTTATGACAACCAAAAGTGTCTCCAGACATTGCCAGATGTCCCTGGAGGGAGGGGAGCAAAACCACCACCCTGAATTGAGAAGGTCTGTAGTAGACTGAGAAGCCTCAGGAAGCTCATTAATTAGGACTGGCAACGTGTGCTTACCATAGAAAACCTACTCAGGAAACTGGATTAAGATCCATAGTCATTACTTCGTAAAAAAGAATTAAGAGTAAGAGCCTATCTCCACATCTAGAGGAACTCTCTTCAGAGCACTTGGTGGAGAGATGAGCTCCTAGTCAAGTTTCTATCTTCTGGTGCCGCAAATTGCCTTTTTGAGTTCCTTTAATGTAGCAACCTTTACTCCAGGCTGAATCCTCCGGAAGGCACTCAGGTTTATTTACAGCTCAAAGCTCAATCTCTGATTCTCTTGGTCAAGGAGTTACAGCACTGGGTATACACACTTGAGAATATTGTGCCTCTTTACTTCCTGTTCTTTTAGGGTCAAAATGTGAGAAATTGATAAGAAGGAACTTTTAACATTGTTTTAAATGCAAAGGCCATTTTATTATAGAAGAGCAATAATTTGCAGTTCTAGATCATGTTGAGTATGGATATAGAATTAGTATTTTTTTTTAATATTTATTTTTTAGTTGTAGGTGGACAGAATATCTTTATTTTATTTTTATGTGGTGCTGAGGATTGAACCCAGTGCCTCCCGTGTGCTAGGCGAGCACGCTAGAATTAGTAATTTTTAAAAAAATATTTTTGATCAATGTTGGAGGGTTAAATATGTGTTTCCTTTGAATAGAATGTTTTATAGGCCTAAAGTCGTTTGGACATATTTTCTGTACTCAGAATATACTATAAAAATATATCCACATTTACTGTGTTACCCAAAAGTCAATCAGTCCTTTTCCCTGCCTCTCCTAAACTTTATCTTTGTATTTTGGATATTTTTGAATCTTAGATATGTTGAGTTTTTCCACCGTTCATTGTCTTTATCTCAAATTTCTTATTCAGAAGTATTTTGTGTCTTACATTGGAGTATTTTATGTTAGTCAATAGGAACAGGGGCCTAGTGACCACAGCACTTGCTGTGTGACTTGGATCACCCACTTCACCTTATGAGAATCTGATAGAATGACAAATCTCTCCCAGTTCCAACCCCTCATTCTGCTTTCTTGAAAGGAGTTGTAAGGGGATTCTAAGTTAAAGCACATTGTAGCATTTTTAAGTGATAAAGAGCCCCTTTCAGCAGTTGAGAGCCCATAGGCACTATCCTTGTTTAGATTTATGTAAGAGTGAAAAGATGTAATTTTCTTTTGCACAAGAGGAGCAACATAGTGAGAATTCTATTTTCCCCTGCTTCTGCAGGTGTATGTTTATGCCCTGGGCATCTAGATGGGGAGACTTAGTATTTAAACAGTTTGATGTGTAAGCATTTTATGAAAAGGGATTGGGATGATATTCTTACTTCCTCATTTGCGTTTGGTATAAAAATTCGCTAAGTTAATTCTTTTCTTTTTCCTTCCCTCCCTCCTTTTCTTTTCTTTTCCTTCTATTTCCCCCAATACGGCAGACTCTTCTGTCCCCTAACCATTTTCTTCTTGTCTCCTGCTGAGCTGGTTTATTTTCCCTGTCAATATAGTAAAAATTAACCAAATTTATTGGAGCCTTGTGGAATAGTGTGCTGCAGGCAGGTGGGACTCCAGGTGCATGTTCACTTTTAACATCTCACCCAGCTCAGCTGGTTGAATTGCCACCAGAGGAGAGTGCAAGCATACTACAAAATCCTCATCAGGACATGTGAGTTGATGTACATGTTGATGAAGTTTAAAGTGCTTGGAAGCCTGTGACCAACTAATTGAAACTTGGTAGTCACTAGAAGTCCTTTTTTTAAAAAAAAAGAAAAAACTCAGGAGCATTCGACCACTGAGCCACATGTCCAGCCCTATTTTGTATTTTATTTAGAGACAGGGTCTCACTGAGTTGCTTAGTACTTTGCCATTGCTGAGGCTGGCTTTGAACTCGGGATCCTCCTGAGATGCTGGGATTACAGGCATGTGCCACTGCGTCTGGCAACTAGAAGTTTCTTTAATGGCAAATAAGCACTATGTGGAATTGTGTAAAGAACAAGCCAGTTGGTATTTTTCCTGTCGTATCTTTCTAATTTAATAATGAAATTTTAGAAATTGTTGGGTATAAATATATTTAATCACATATCTATGATGGGGCAAGAATTGGGGAGTTACCTGACTATCTTTGCTAAGTCTAATCATTAGTTTGAAATTGAGGCTTTGACAGTTTATGCTTTTTGGCTGGGGTCACCCTAATACGTGACCCAGTCAAGTTCAACTCTTTGGATGTGAACAAGCGACTCTATCCTGTTAGGTGCAAACAGGGAAAGCAATATTCAGGAACAGCCTATATGGAAGTAAAATAAAATCCAGTAGTGCCAATAGTGCTTATTTGACAATCGTGTAATTCTGGTCCTGCAAGGTAATTAGACATTTAATCAACAATACGGTGACATTATCATTTTTTAGCTAAGCCAAGATGTTACAGTTCTTCTCTTGTTTTGTTAAGGAATATCTATTGCTCGTTGCTAGTATTGTGTTTTTTGCCAAGATCCTATAGTTCAATCCTAAGCCTGTATTGAGCTCATAGGACAGAAGTCTTGACTTAGACTTCCCAACATCAAAGCTTCCCCTCCACCTAAGCCACTTCCAGTTTCTCAGACTTCAATCATGCTGTGGTTCTGTCTAGACCACATTTTGTCCCTTTGCTCTCACTTCCATCTTTCAGTACCAGGTCTGCTTGCGGGTTTCTTGGGTGATCAGACTGTCTAGCTTTCCTGAGTGGGTGCTTGTAGGGGAGATCCTGTTGCCCAAAGTGATGGGTGATTAGTGTCAGGAATGGAAAGAACCTATACCACTGAACTTTTTTTTTTTTTTTTTTGGTGCTGGGGATGGAACCTACGGCCTTGCACATGACAGACAAAGTGCCCTTCCACTGAGCCACGTCCTTAGCCCCAAACCTACATCAGAGTGTGGTCTTGAGGAAAGGGATAAGAAAGAGGGACTGGGAGAATTATAGGAATGATTTATATATTCCTGTATTACAGCACACTGTGTATGTGTATAAAATAAGAGGAAATGGGAGAATTCTAGGAAATCTCATTTCCTATAGTGCGAGGATCTTGGTCAGAGGAGTGGACAAGCTTAGTTTCAGGCTAGAAGAGCTTTGTCCAGCTTCATCACTGGGGAAAGGAGGCCTCACAGTATCCTCTCTAAACATTCCCTTTTCTCTCAATACCCAATTAAAGCAAAGCAAATTTACTTTCTTGATATGAAGTCCAGCCTTACAGGTATGTGGCTATACCCCCAAATCTCTGGGCTTCCTTGGGGGCACTTAATATCCTTTAATGAGGGAAAGGTTCTTTTGTACCATTTAACTGCTGACCTGAGAGAAGCCCGTTTGCCATGTGGGGTTATGGGACAACTGGTTAACATGGTAGGTGACTAAAGTCAGGGCCTTTCTGTTTTGATGGGGAGGGAGGTTAGACAGGTGATTCTCAGACTTTAAATTTCATGGCTCATTAAAACTTCAAAACAATTTTGAAAACTAGACGGGCTGCTGCTTACTGGGCCCCCACGGGGGGTTTGGAATGAGGGGCAGAAGACCTAATTCTTTCATCAGCATCATTTCAAGAAACAAAGCACATTTAAACACTAAAATATGCAGAAGGACAAATTCTTAGGGAGAAAAGGACAGTGCCTAAAATGGAATACGTTTAGCTTTGTGAAACATCTCCTACATTGTCCCAATGCCTTGCCAAGGTGAGGTGCTGGGGTCTCCATTGGATTGGAGACCCCTGGGTTTTAAACAGTGGGGAAGGGTCACAGGAAAAGAGTGAGGTGAGGAAAATGAACTCATTAACATCCAGAGCTGGGTGGAAGGTATTAGTCATGTCATGCCTTGCAAGTGGGCTGATGTGGGAATGTGGATTCCAAAATCCGTTTTCTAGTTGTTCTGAACTTGAAATCTAACATGCATTTGTGACATTGCATTGCCAGTTCTTTAGCGATGGTTAGACTGATCTTCTAGATTGTTAGGTTTTATAATCATTCTGCTGTTTTCTTAAGTAAAAGAAGTTCTGGCATGTCAGTAACTCGTATCAGGAAACACCTTCATTGCTGCCGCTCGCCCAGGTTTCCCTTTGTGTAGCCAAAGGGTGAAGGTCCTCAACATATCTTGCCCCATTGCCTGTGGGGCACTTTAAAAAAAAGAAAATTAGTAAACATTTGCTTTTCCTGATAATGTGCCTCTTGACAAAAGGTTTAATCAGTGGCAGATCAGCTTTTGTCTGATGTGGCTGGTGGCAGTGTACTTGAGGACACTTGAAAGTTTGCTGAATTCAGTTTATTGATGGTATTTCAGGTGAACGCCAAACTCCCGGTCGGGACCCCAGATTACATGGCTCCGGAAGTGCTGACCGTAATGAATGGGGATGGGAAAGGCAGCTACAGCCTGGACTGTGACTGGTGGTCTGTGGGAATCATTGCTTACGAAATGGTTTACGGGAGAACCCCGTTTACAGAGGGAACCTCTGCCAGAACCTTTAATAACATCATGAACTTCCAGGTAAAGGGTCATTAGATTTCAAAGTAACATTGAGAAATGCCATTTAAAAATAGTGTGAACGAATGTTTATGTGTAAACCAGCATGGCACTCACTTTGTGCCAAAAGCTGCTGTAACACTTTATTAATTATAGTTCATAGAATTGAACTGTAATTGTAATTGCCAGTAATTGTAAGACTATGTCATTATTTTATGTATCACTAGAAAAGAAAAACTGCTGCCAATTAATCTTTAATATTTTTATTGATTATAAATGCATCTTGATTTCACTGCTGTTAAATGTGCCTAACTGTGAGTCCTAGAATTGATGAAATATAGTTCATTAGCTTAATTCATCTTCAGATAACACTGTGAGGTAAGTATTATTATTATGATTATTTTCATTTGCAGATAAGGAAACCAAATCACAGAGAGGTTATGTAATTGCCCCACATAACACAGGCAGTCTGCCTCTGAAGCCCATGCTCTTGATTTTATGCTGTACTGCTTCTGAGAATTATCAAATATGGTCGTAAAATTGAATAAGGAAATGGATTAGAATTATATTAATATATGTATATAGAGTAAAATTGAGACTCTTTTCTGGGCTGGGAGTGTAGCTCAGTGGTAGAGCACTTGCCTAGCATGCGAGAGACCCTAGGTTCTATCCCTGGTACAGCAAAAAAAGCCAAAACAAGCAAAGGATCACCTGTTTTCTAATAACTGTAATTTCACTTTACTAAGTTCATTCTTAAGGATGTGATAAATATGTATTTTTCAGTTTCAACCAAAAAGAAAAAAGGGAACTCATTTCTTAAGTTCTCATATTTCATTCAATTTTCCTCTTCCTGGAGTGGTTAATACACATTTTTAATGTACATACATTGTTATTCTTGAGTCTTCTCTTGAGTTGAAGTTTCCCCTTAGATGACTCTTGGGGCTGATTTATTTCCTTCATTTTGGTTCACTCACTCATTGAATAATTCAATCACGAGCGGATTGCAGCAGATACTGCAAGGTACTGGGTTTACAGTGAGGAGCAAGGAGGCCCTTGCTGCCTTTTCTCATCATCACTCAAAAACTGCAGTACATTGTGTCAGGGCAAAAGCAGAGTACAGAGGGAGCCTGTGGAAAGGAGCACCAGGGTAGGAAAGGGAGCCAGGGACGGCTGGTGGGTGGGGAGGGAGTTCTAGGCTGGGAGAACAGCATGATGTGTCCAGGGAACTTTAAATAGCTCATCATTGTTGGACAGCAAAGAGAGAGATGTGGAGCATGCGAGATGAGATGTAGAGGGGAGCAGAGGTCAAGCCATGGAGGATTTTGAGCCCCTACAAAGGAGCTAGGCCTATTGATGTGAACAGGCCACTTATTTTGGGACCATGCCTTTGGTTCAAAGTTAAGAGGACATAAAACTTTCTTTAAAAATAAAAAGAAAAAAAACTTGCATATATGAGAAATTTTCTTTGGGATGTGATAAATTGAATTGCTGCTAAAGAAATTAACTGTTGTAGCCAGGCACAGTGGTGCACACCTGTAATCTCAGCACTTTGGGAGGCTGAGACAGGAGAATCACCAGTTCAAAGCCAGTCTTAGCAACAGCGAGATGCTAAGCAACTCAGTGAGACCCTGTCTCTACATAAAACACAAAATAGGGCTGGGGATGTGGCTCAGTGGTCGAGTGCCCCTGAGTTCAATCCCTGGTACCAAAAAAAAAAAGAAATTAATTGTTGTATTTTTTGGAACAGCGGTTTTTGAAGTTTCCTGATGACCCTAAAGTTAGCAGTGGATTCCTTGATCTCATTCAAAGTTTGTTGTGTGGCCAGAAAGAGAGGTTGAAGTTTGAGGGCCTCTGTTGCCATCCTTTCTTCTCTAAAATTGACTGGAATAACATCCGTAACTGTAAGTAGACCACATTCCTTAAATTTGGGTATTGGGATTGAGAAATATTTATGAGCAACGTGAAATTACTCTGGCCCAAAGAGGCTGGAGTAAATGATATAAATAAAGGCTTTAGTTACATGTAGGAAGAGAAAAGGGCTGTTCACATAGCTGTCTAAATAATAATGTCTACTTTACATTATTTGCATACAACTGGGTCATTTGTCAGACTCCACGTTTTTGTGGTCTTTAGAGTGTGACCTCACAGTAAGTCAGAGGTGCAGATCGATGGGGCTCGAAGCTTGTCTTCTGGTTTGACAGTTTCTTTCCAGAGGAAACATGGACCTAGCTGTTTCATTCACAGATCAGGAAGAGGACACTGAGATCAGGCAGTGTGCCTAGGCTGCTTTGCTCATGGCCGGGCCTGTGGTTAGGCACAGCTCCCTGCTGTGTTCCTTTATTCCCCTCGATGATATTTCTCTGTTCACGTATGTGTAAAATCCATAATGTGTATGTATAGTGGATCCATTCACATATCACTGTGTGATCGATCAGCTAGTGTGAACTGAATCAATTAATTATAAAGAAAAACCTGATTTTTTATCAACAAAACCAAAGATCTTGGTTTTTTAAACAAATTGGTGATTTTTTTTAATATTTATTTTTTAGTTGTAGGTGACAGAATATCTTTATTTTATTTTTTTATGTGGCGCTGAGGATTGAACCCAGTGCCTCACACGTGCTAGCTAGGCAAGCACGCTACCACTGTGCCATAATCCCAGCCCCATGGTGATTTTTTTTAAAGACAATTCATTAGATATATTGTTGATTGCATATGATTTAATGACCTGACCCATTGATCAGTTTGGATTAGAGCCAATGGGAGAGCAGTTAGCCTGTTTGAGCGTTTTATTTTTGGTAGTGAGGGGAGTTGGAACTTGTTTTTAGGTATCAAAACCAGGCTTCTAATTGGAGCTGTGTTGTAATTACAGGTTGAACTTCTCTAATCCAAAAGTTCAAAATGCTTCCAAAATCAAACTTCTTGAGCACAAACATGGTACCATAGGCGGAAAATTCCACATCTGACCTCATGTGGGGTTGCTGTCCAAACACTGGTACACTAAAGATACTGCATAAAGTTACTGTGTATATGTGTATAAAGTGCATGTGAAATACAAATGCATTTTGTACTTAGATTTGGGTTCTATCCCCAAGATATCTCATTATGTAGATTGAAGTTTTCCAAAATCTGAAAAATCTGAAATCTAAAACACTTCTGATCCCAAGCATTTCAAATGAGGGATATTCAACTTATATAACCTCTTGTGCATTTGGCTGTGACACAGGAGTGGTTAAGATCCAGAATTGTCCAGTTGAAGGCTATTTTGGTGTTTTTTTTTAACCTCCTGCCAAAATATTTTACTAGGGAGCATTTCCATAAATATTTTTTTGGCAAACATTATTCTTTTGGGTCGTAGTCAGCTTTCTGTTGCTGTGACAAAATACCTGAGAAAATTGACTTAAAAGGAGGAAGAGTTTGTTTTGGCTCATGGTTTCAGAGGTTTCAGACCATGGTCACTTGGCCCTGTTGCTTAGAGCCTGTGGTGGCACAGTGCCTCATAGCCGGAGCACATGTTGGAGGAAGCCTGTTCCCTGGGTCCCAGTGTCCTGTCAAGGGCACCCCACAATGACCCAACTAGGCCCTGTCTTGGAAAGTTTCCACTGCCTCGCAAGAGTGCCACAGGTTGGCAGTCAAGCCTTCGAGACATGTCCTTTGGGGTACATTTAAGATCCAACCCATCTCATTTTGGTAGCCACACTTTTCATTTTTTCTAAACTTTGGACAATATCCACACCAAACCTCCAAAATTGCGGCTTTTTAATCAGTAATATATTTTCAGCATTCTTCTTTTTATGCTTTTAGAGAGATTTTGATAGAATTTTTAGATGCTGTTCAAGTACTTCATCTTCCTTGGTCTTGCCTTTTTAATCTCTTATCTTCCTGAATAATCAATTAATTTTTTATGCACACATATGCTGATTATGCCTAACTACATGTCTCCACTTAAGTAAGTCAATGAATGGTGATGAATTATCTGAGTAACTTAATTCTTTGTTTTGGTAAACCTTGATGATGTTTTGGTATTAGAGTTTCCCCTTGGTATCCGAGGAGGACTGGCTCTAGCACCCCTCAGGCATAGCAAAATCTGAGGATGCTCAAGCCTCTATTTATATAAAACAGAGCTATATTTGCATATGACCTATGTACATCCTTCTATATACTTTAATCATCTCTAGATGACTTATAATGCCTGATGTGATTTGATGCTATGTAAAGAATTGTTATACTCTATTGCTTGGAGAATAATAATAAGGAAAAAAGTCTGTATGTGTTTGGTGCTAATGTAGGGTTTTTGGAGTATTTTCAATCCTCAGTTGGTTTAATCTGAAGATGTAGAATCTGTGGGCATTCAGGGCCAACTGTGTCAGAATTCCTAGATGTTGTTCTAGTCTTTTCCTTTTAGCTTGCCTACAGGTTTTAGGTGTATTGAGTTTATAAGTATAAACTATTTTTCTATAAATCATGTAGAGCCTGGGAAGGATACATGTCATTGTCAAGTGTGGTTCTTGCTGTCCATCCTGAAGCCTTTTTTTTTTTTTTTTTGGTGCTGGGGATTAAACCCGGGGCTTTAGTGCAAGCTCTAAAGCACACACTCTAGCCCTGAGTTACACCCCAGCCCAGAGTCACTGAGAGGCTGTGGTTATCTCTGAGATGAGGCAGCTGGGTGATGGTTACTCTAGATGTAGTCACATTCGCACACATTGCCTTATAGTATCCACCATGCCTTCTGTGGCTATCTGTTTAATGCTTCCCTCTCCTAATAAATATCCACTTGGTCTTTCAGTTTTCCTTATCTTTAACCCATGTCCCCCGACCCTCGTTTGTATCAGGGGATTCTCTTCTGACTGAATTCTGAATCTTAAAAACCTTGATGGTTTTTATTGACTACCAACTCCAAGTGTAGTGTCTCTGAAGACTCACAACATACATTTGCTTTAATTTTTTTTTTTTTAAATCTTGGAATGTTAGGTTTATAGAAAAGTCAAAGGATAGTACAAGAGTCCCAGCGTACCCTTCACTTAGTTGTCCCTAATTGGAACCTCTTACATAATGGTTTGACATTTGTCAAAACTAAGGTTAATATTTTTGTATTAGTGTTAACTAAACTTCAGACTTTATTTAGATTTCACCAGTTTTCCAACTCATGTCCCTTTACTGTTCCAGGGAATCAGTCCAGGGTACCATATTGCAATTACAGTGTTTATATTGAAGGGACTAGTCCTGGCTTAGATACTTGGTGCAGCTCAGCCAGGGGCTGGGAGCTTCACACCCACTGAGGTTCAGTAGGGCCTTTTCCAGTGGCATTTTTGACTCTGCAGAGAGGCATGGTATGAATTTCAATGTCTCCAAGCAGGTTTTCTTGTTTGCCCTCCCTGTTTGCAATCAGCGCAGGGTTTTGTGATTGAGAACATTGTTGAACTCCATGCTCTTTGAGCCATTTGCTAACTAGGCAACTCTAACATGAATTATGCCTTTGTCCAGTCCTGTTTTTTCATAAATACACGTGGAGTGACCTTCATCAACCAAAACACTTGAAATCATCAAGTTTCCTAAGTTCATGGTAGCTGCTTCAGTGCCTTCTGGTTCCAGGCTGTTGAACAATTCTGCTCTCCACAACAAGAGATTGTCCCTTGATGAAAGCAACATTAGCCTCTCTGCTGTTTCACCCCTAATTCTTCTTTTTCTTGTTGTAACCAGTGAAAGGAAATACTGCTTAACACAGCAGGTAATAATCATCTGAAACTCATTATCTCAAGAGGTGGTCCTGGCAGGATATATAAATGCAATTTAAGAAGGGTCTGGACAAATTTATGAATGACAGAACTGGGAGTGGCTACCAAGAGAAACTAGGACGTGCGTTGGCTTTGACACTGAGGTCAGGCAGAGCATCTGTGCCCTCCTGGGTCCTGCTGCTGGGGGGTTGCTGTGGGCAGTGCCACGTGAACCAGGGATCTGACCCAGTTGAGGGATACTGAGTCTCCCAGCAAGTGAGTTGCAGCCACCCTTGTGGGTCTCCAGGTGCCCATCACTCTGATGTTTCATTCCCAGTCTCAGTAAGGCTGTGTTTTTGCAGCTTATAATCATCATATCCAGGCTGCTCTCCAAGTTTTGGTCGGGGGTTTCCTTAAGCCTACTGGCTGCCCCAGGCTGTGCCACTTCTGTGGTGCTTCAGATGCTTAGCAGGATTTTGGTCGCACTCTGCTTGATTTTTCTGGGCTTCTTGAAAGCAGGAGCCAAGCAGAGGTCCTCTTTCATGCCTCTGGGGTCACACCTACCTTAACTTGGCGAATCGTACCTGCTTCTGTCCGTGGGAAAGTTTTGCTGCCTGGTTCTCTTTTCTCACATCTTGTTACCTCCCTCTTCCCCCCAGGGCACAATGATGTCCATGGAGCGGCTCCCTTTTCCTCCAAGACCGCCAAGGCTCAACAGAGGGAAGGGCATAATGTGGGGGTGATTGCGGGTGATTTCCTCCAGCACTTGCGGCTGGTGCTCTAGAGAACCCGTGTCGATTCCTCATGACCTGGGCCTTTTCCCCTGAGTTGTCCTCCTTTCACGATTTTCAGAAAGACACAGTTCCTGCCAAATTATCCTGATTTTTCAGGTCCTTTGTATTTGTGAGTGGCAAGTACATGGTGATCCCGTGCTGATGACACCCTGAGTTGTGTCCCTTCCAAATAGGTGTCCTTTTTGTTGGCACAGATCGTTATTCACTGCCTGGCTATGAATGGCTGTAGTGAGACCTTAAGTGCGTATCTTACGTCTGCTCCACGCACCTTCATTCTGAGGGCCTTTGGCTTAGCGGAGAGGCATGCCATGCCTACCTAGCCTCAGGTGACATTCTTGAAAATTTTTGTGTGCAGAAATAAGCATCATATACCTTGTTGCATTTTTTTTTATGCCAGTCCTTTAGCACGATAGGAGACAATGTTGAGAGAGCACCTATTCTGTGCCAGTCATGTGGTATTCAAGTAGATCACACTGTATTGCTTCAGAAAAATGCTGTTGAATGTGAGAATTTTATACCATTTTACAGATATGGATACTGTGGGAACTTGCCCAAAGTCATACTGGAAGTGAGTGAGTCTGGATTTGGATCAGGGTTTGTGTGGTTCAAAACCTGTACTCTTGGGTTGAGGTTGTAGCTCAGTGGCAGAGCACTTGCCTCGCACATGTGAGGCACTGGGTTAGATCCTCAGTACCACATTAAGAAATAAATAAATAAATAAAGACACTGTTCGTGCATAACTAAAAAATATTAAAAACAAACAAAACAAAAAAACTCTATGCTCTTAGCCAGGCCTGGTGGCATGCACTTATAATCCCAGCTACCTGGGAGGCTGAGGCAAGAGGATTATAAGTTCCAGGCTAGCCTGGGCAACTTAGGGAGACACTGTCTAAAAATAAATAAAAGAAAAGACTGGAGGTGTAGCTCCATGCTTGTCTAGCATGCGTGAGGCCCTGGTGCACACAGACTGTGTTCTTTCCACAGAACCATGTGGGCCTTGGCATTATTGTTAGTAATAATGTTTTCATGATGGCAAATAATAAACCATGTGACAATAGAGAATAGAGAACCTCTAGGTCTATTTAAGAACATTTGGAATGCACTAGCTTTTGAATCTGCAAGATTAATCCTGGTATTTGAGCATCTACAGTGTGCTAAGTGCTAATGTTAGGTGCTGTGGCTCTACTGATAAGCAAATTTGGACACAGTCCTGTCTTCATAGAGCTTAGAGTCTAAGATACTGGCCCTTTGCTTGAACAGAGCCATGGTCTTGTTAAATTGCTATACTTCAAAGTGATAGGAGGTTTCATGCTATGTAGATTCCCAGCTGAGTTACTGAACCCATAAGCTGGTATATATGTATACCATAGACTGTGACCTGTGACCCTTGATCCCTTGTCCACATATAGCATCCTGCTAACTTTTTATCCTCCCCATGTCTCAGATCTAGTCTAAGACATGTTGGATTGATGGCCTGTTTCTAAAGTCAGGATTTATAATCTTAGAAGGAATGGAGAATACTCAGGATTTATCTTGTTTTCTATTATTTAGAATAGGGTCTCTCAACTTGGACACTGTTGACATTTGGGGCCAGGTCATTCTTTGTCATGGGGCCTGTTGTGTGAATTGCAGAATGCTCAGCAGCATCTCTGGGCTTTACCCACAGATGTCTATAGCATCTTCCTCTGCAGTTGTGACTACCAAAAATGTCTTAAGACATTGCCCAGCGTCATTTGGCCCTAGCTGAGAATCATTGATTTAGAAGAATTGGCTGAGTTGTTACCAGCAGAGATAACATTCTAGTAATCTCAATCCCTTGAGACTGCCATGCTGACAAACAGCAGAAGTGTTATTTGGGGTGAGTAGGACCTTCCTACTCAGAGTGTGGTCCATGGACCAGCAGCATCCGCATCACCTGGGAACTTGTTAGAGATGCAGAGACTCAGTCCTGCTAAGTCAGAAGCTGCATTTTAATAAGATCCCCAGGTAATCCTGTGCACATCAGCATTTAAAAAGCCACGCAGGAAGAGAAAAACCAGACCTGTCAGCCTTGGAGTTTCTGGCTTATCATTGTGTCTTCCTCATTTTGTCTTCTGGGCTCAGGGCAGGAGGAGGCTGCTTTTTGGCTAAGGACTCCCATGGGTAGATGAAACTGCTTAGAACTGTTAGATTTTGTACTCTGTATTTGAGGAATTTAAAGCTTTTTTTTTTTTCCCTCAGACTTTATATCCTTCATATTCTTAAATTTGCTGGTTTAACCAAATCTGTCTTCTTTTTTTTTTTTTTTTTTTTTTTAAATACTTATTTATTTTTTTAGTTGTAGGTGGACAGAATATCTTTGTTTTTATGTGGTGCTGAGGATCGAACCCAGTGCCTCACGTGTGCTAGGCGAGTACGCTACCACTGCGCCACAATCCCAGCCCCAAATCTGTCTTCTGATAGCAAAAAGACACTTCATACCTTCCCCACCCTCTCTTTACTATGGACTCATATTCACTTTTAATTTTGGACAGATTAAGTGGTCTTCATGAATACTTCTATTGCCATGCCATTTATTGAGTACCTACTATGTACCAGAGTCTGCAAAGCATATTATTGTTCTATCTACTCCTCCCCAACCTCCTAAGAGTTAGATTTTATAATTAGTCCCACAGTACATATGAGGACACTGAAGCCTGAAGAGATGAGCCCCTGAGGGCAGGTCGTGGAGCTGGTGGTTGGCAGTGGTAGGAGTTGAACTCAGGTCTCTCTGACTTCAAGTTCTCTTTGCTTTTATTTTTTGAAAAAGCAGTAGAGTCTATGGTAAAAAAATTCAAGTGGTTCAAAAAGTTATACAGTGAAAAATGTCTCCCGCCTCATGCCCCAAAGTGAACTCCTACTGTTGGATTTTTGTATAGCTTTTCCAAATACTCTATGTTAATATAAATACCAGCACAGACTATATACCTTTTTTTTTTTTTTTGGAACTGGGAATTTAACCCAGGGTCACTTTACCACTGAGCTACATCCTAGTCCATTTTATGTTTTATTTTGAGACGAGGTCTCATTAAGTTACTTAGGCTGGCCTTGAACTTGCAATCCTCCTGCCTCAGCATCCTGAGTTTCTGGGATTACAGGCATGTGCTACTATGCCTGGCCAGACTGTACTCTTAGCGGCATCTTTTTTTTTTTTGTGGTACTGGGGATTGAACTCAAGGGCACTCAACCACTGAGCCACATCCCCAGCCCTATTTTGTGTTTTATGTAGAGACAGGGTCTCACTGAGTTTCTTAGCGCCTCGCTGTTGCTGAGGCTGGCTTTGAACTCGCTATTCTCCTGTCTCAGCCTCCCTAAGTGCTGAGATTACAGGCTTGAGCCACCGTGCCCGGCTCTTAGCGCTATCTTTATAACACTTTCCAAGATTTTAAGAGTTTTTATTGGCAGGTTATTTCCCTCAATCATTGAAGGAAAAAAAAAAACAGGAAAAGTCTTTATAAGACTGCCACATTTCACCTTTGGGTTTGCCCCTCTACTGTTGATTTCTAATGAGCAGCACCCTTCCTCCCAAATGAAAACCCATTAACATTCATATTCTGCTTATTTATTTTAGCATCTTGCCTCTGGAAGAGCATCGTCTCAGTGACTTGTGCATTTTGTGTACAGTTTGTTTTGGGCCTTTTAAAGGTCAGCTTGTTTGGGGCTTCCCCTCACTTGAGCAGGTCTTTTAGCCATGTTTCATTTCTAGGCTAGTTTGGGGAGGATGAAGATGGACTTCCCTTTGGGGCATGGTTCACCCTGTGTGTGTTCCTGACAGGGCAGAAGGACATGAGGAAGAGGTGCTGCGGCGGTTTGGGGCATCCTCATGGAGAATGAGGAAGGTAGAAAGATGGGGGATGTGACAGTGTGACAGCAGAAATTCAACACCAGGGACATGTGGGCACCACCTGCTGGAACATAAAAAAGGCATAATGAAGATATGCAGTCAGTAGCTGTTACAGTCTCTTCTGGGATATGCAGGAGAATATTTATGTGTCTCTTGGGGGCTGTTCTGTTTTTAGAGGTTAAGTTGCTAAGAGGAGAAATAGGCTAAAAAGAGCTAAATGTTATGAATTAGGATTATAGGCTTTCCCCCTCCAGACTGAATTTACAGGCTGCATCTAGAGACGTTAAAAAATATGTAAGAGTCCACTTTAGTCCAAGATAAACTGAGAAAGCTTGTTCTAGAAATAATTGCAATATTAAGAAGATATAAATAAATAAATGTAGACATCTGGGTGAAGGAGGTATCAGGGTAAGGTAAATAAAGTCCGGGTTAAAAGTGAGAACAAAGATGTTTCTGTTAAGCTACCAGAGGAAGAATGCTTTGGGACTCCCAGTCTCCTGGTGGTCAAAGCAGAAAGGAGACTGTGATCAGTTCCAAGAGCCTTAGTCCACAATGATTTGTTCAGTAAAGACCCAATTTTCTGGATACTGAGCTTTGGGAATTTCACCATTGGCTTTCCCCTAAATGAGCCCCCCATGATGTGGTGGACCCCATTCTTCCAATATATGCCCTGTTAAGTTCCATATGGCTGCTTTTTATAGTGCTGCCCGGCAGAAGCCAGTACCATTCCAGATTCCAGTTGGGTAAATCAATTCCAGTTGGATAAAGTAATGCCTTTCCTGGTAGAAGATGAGAAATGGGGAATAGGTTTGTTAGAGAGCTCATAAATTGGAGTCTTCCACCCTTAAATTCTCACTCGCTGAGAAACCTATCACAAACAAGCAAAAATAGAAATGATTTGGCCAAAGATTCAAAATTATATTAAACATCTGGGACTCTATTCAGCAGCCAGCTTCCTAATCAATTCTGTGAAGGATGGTGATTGCATTTACACTCATTTTCTGAGGGTGAAGGTTGGATAGGACTAAAGGAGGTGGTTGGCGGGAGACACAAGAGATGAAAGCATAAAGACAGATTAGGAGCTCAGGTGGTTCATGACTGAGGGTTGGAAACGATTTCCAGTGTCTCACTTCAGAGGAAATAAACATGGCCAACTCTGTTCATTCCTGGGGGGTGGAACATTCATCTCCAGCGCTGGCAGTTTGGGATCTAAGACCACCCTTCCTGTTCTTCAAAGTTCACATGCACAGAACTGATAGCTGGGTAGGGACCAGAATACCCACTGTGTTCTTCGAAAGGTGAGTTTTCAATAACCTTTAATGGAGGTCTCTGCTAAATTCCCCAACCTAATGACCTTAGGATGGTGGGCCTTCTTTCGTGGACAGGCCTCCCTGCCTCAGAGGCTGCTGGCAGTAAGGAGGACGGTAACAGTCTCTCAGCTGAACGCCTGCCAAGGTCAGATGTAGGCCTGAGAGAGGCAATGTGAAGCGTGGGCCTTACTTGTGAGGCATGTGAGTCCTTCTCCTAGGAAAGCCAGGCCCAAGAACCACCATCCAGCTCTGACGAGTCCCCTGAGCTCCTCCTTGCAGGTATGAGGAGGGAGTAAAGGATGAGACTGGATGTGCTTATCCAACACTCCTGGCTTACGGGATAAGCTTGAGTGGAAGCTCCTTAGGCCAGGAAAGAATTGGGGATAAAGCACCATGGGTACACCTGTGAAGCCATCACCAGACTTCAGATGACCAACATGTCCGTCACTCCTTTCCTCGTGCCCCTTGTGACCCTCCATTCCTCCTCATCCCGTCCCTTGCCCCGGGGCATTGACTGGTCTGCTTTCTGTCAGTGTAGGTTAGTTTGCGTTTTCTAAGGTTTATGTCAATTGAACCATACAACATGTACATAGGTTGCCCGGCCTCTTTCACTCAGCATTGTTCTGAGGGTCACCCACGTCCTAGATGTATCACAGGGTGGTTTCTTTTATTGCTGAGTAGGAGTCCATTGTATGGATGTATCACAATTTATTAATCAAGTCACCTGCTGATAGATGTTTGGGTTGGGTTGTTTCTAGTTTTTTTGCTATTTAAATAAGATTGCTTTTATCATTTGTGTACAGGCCCCAGGCACATGGCATTCATTTCTCTTGGGTAAGTGTCCAGGAGTGGAGTGGCTAATCACATGGCAGGCATGTGTTTAACCTGTTGAGAGGCCGCCGTACTTTTCCAACGTGGCTGTACTGTTTACATTCCCACCAACGGGGTATGGGAGCTCTCCCTCTGTATCCTTGCTAACACTCCAATACTGAATTTAAAGTCACTCATATTTTAGAATAGATTCTGCTGTGAAGATAGGTTTGAATTTTCTCAAAATTAAGAAGTTCTTGGACAGGCATATGGGTATTCATGACATTGACTTGACAAGAAACCTAGGTCATTTTCTTTTACTCCCACATTGTGAATTTGTCTCCTTGTCTCCTCCGTGGGGAGTGGGGTGGTTTGGCACTGTTCTTCCAGTCCCTATAAATGGGAATGCAGCTCCAAAGGTTAAAATAGATTCTGATTTGACTTTTCCTCACAAGAATGTCTAATAGGCATTCACTGACCTAAAATGGAACAATTTGAGTATCAGCAAGATTGCCGTGGCTTGAAACATCGAAGGTATAAACATTCATGAGTTCATAATGATACTGAAAGAGGAATCTCATTGGTCACTCCTGGAGGTTGCTAAGGCCCCAAATCGTTACTCAGAATGTTGCTAACTATAGGGAAAGAACCAAGCACTAATCCTGCCTCCTTATTTGAATTGTATGCAGGGCAACCAAATTGTTGATGTGCTAATAAATGTAGAAAGGTGAAATTACAAAACCACCATTTTGCAGTTTTTCATGAAATAGTGACCCCAGGCAGTGACCATTATGGGTGCTGAAACCATTGGGTGAGAGATCGGAGGGATCAGGCTGATGTCAGAACCCGTGGATCATTCTTAACATCACAAGATGTGAGACAGGCAGACATTGTGTGTTCCTCAATGTCATGCGAAATCAAGTCCAGTAACACATGCTGGGTGACGTTCATGCCAATAAAATCGCATATGAGTGTCCAGAGGGCCCTGGGTTTATCTGCCAATCTACAGGAAACATAGGGGACAGAGAAAGGTGTTAGATGATGCCACAAGGAAGCGGTCAGCCAAGTTCAGAATGTGGGAAATTCTGTGAGGATGTTTGATCTAGTTTCTCAAACCAATAAATGGTATTTAAAAAAAAATACAGAGGCACAGTGTTATGGGTTAAAATAGACACATTAGACCGAACCAGTGTGTGGACTTTGGTTGGATTTTGATTCAAACAAACCAAATATAAAGAGTTATTTTGGGAACAACTGGAGAAAATTGAGCACAGCCGTGGTATTAGAGTTGTTCATTTGAGCACAGGCGTGGTAGGGAGTTGTTCATTTTTTGGGTGTGATGAGATCACCATGCTTAAGTTTTAAAAACATCCCTATCTGTTAGAGCAGTAACTCTCAAGTGGGAGTGGATTTTGCCCCCTAAAGGACATTGGACAGTATTTGGAGACATTTTTGGTGGTCTTGGGGGTGCTGTTGACATCGTGTATGTAGCTAGAGGTCAGAAATCCTGCTGGACACCTTATAATACAACAGCTGCCCTGCCCCCAACAAAGAAGTCTTCATTCCTCCTCGTCGACAGTGCACAAATGAGAAACCCTGTGTTAGAGGTACTTCCTGCAGTAATTGCAGGTGAAATGATATAATATCTGGGGTTTGCCAGGGGTGGTGGCGCATGGCGCATGCCTATAATCCCAGTGGCTGAGGCAGGGGGATTGTGAGTTCAAAGCCAGCCTCAGCAACTCAGTGAGGCCCTGTCTCTAAATAAAATATAAAAATAAATAAATAAATAAAAGGGCTGGGGATATAGCTCAATGGGCTCAGTGGTTAAGTGCTCCTGAATTCAATCCCTGGTACCAAAAAGAAAAAGAAAAAAAAATCTGTGGCTTCCTCTTAATAATCAACAAATATGCAAACAAAGGAGGGATGAAGTGAGATGAAGTGAGAATGGGCGTTGCTGGGTGTTGGAGCTGGGCAATGGGCAGGTGGGGTTCATTTTATTCCCTTCTTTGTTGTGTGTGAAAATTATTGTAAACAGATAAGAGCAAATTTTTAAAATATTGGAGGAAAGAATACTAAAGAGATGGGGAGGCAGCCAGGCATGGTGGTGCACACCTGTAATCCCTGCTACTCTGGAGGCTGAGGCAGGAAGGAGGATTGCCAAGTTCTAGGTCAGCCTGGGCAATTTACTGAGAACGCCTGTGGGTGGGGTGGGGTGGGGTGGGATGTGGAAGGGTCAGCAGACCAGCAAAGAATGCATTGCATTTGCTGTGTTCTTGGCTCTGGGTGATTCCCAGGGGAAAGTGTTGGAAGTGAAGTTTGCTGGGGCGGCTAGTAACAGGTCTTGGGGAATGGAAGCTGACGAACTAGCTCCTTCACTTTTACCTAAATGCGTCCTGAGGGAGCTCCACCTGGCTGAGACACTGGCTGTGTTCAAACCTGACTTTGCAGAAAAATGAAGCCAGAAGGTTGCAACAGGAGAAGTTCCTCTTGGAACTTCCTCGGTGTTCAGCCCACAGAGAGGCTTCTTTTTTTTAAAATATTTTTTAGTTATACATGGACACAATATCTTTATTTATTTATTTTTATGTGGTGCTGAGGATCGAACCCAGTGCCTCACATGTGTGAGGCAAGCACTCTGCCACTGAGCTATCACCTCAGCCCCGGAGAGGCTTCTTTACAAGGTGCTGAGTACCTAGACCAAGAGGGAGGGGAAGAACAAAGCAAAACTGAAGTGATACGAAGGCTGACTGAAGTGCAGAGCAGCAGTGAGGGGAAGCATCTCTGGACTTGACCATCTGTGGGACAACACAAGTTGATCAACAAAAACTTGAAGGAGGAACATGGCTTCTGAGTATGGAGAGAGTCCGAATGGAAACTCCATTGACATCCACCAAGATCGGCCACCAGAGAGACATCTGCTTAGCTGTTGGCAGCCAGGCCCCCCACCCCAGCATTCTTTAGTTTGATTGATTGAGGCAAACTTTAGTAATGCTAGCTTGCTTATCCATTTACTTCGTAGACAGCACTGTTAAAATTGATTGCTAGCCCAGAGCACTGTTACCCTAACATCTTTTTATGACCCTTGGGGGAGTCAAAGAGATGGGATAGTTTTTTTTTTTTTTAACTTAAGGCTGTTGCAAACTGGATCTGCTTTGTATTCTTTATGAATTTCTTATGTAATGTGTTGTGTGAACGAGTAACACGGGATGTCTTCCCACTGGGAGGAGAGAGGGTGCAGGGTGGGCCTCAGGCTTTAGACAATGTTACTGTTCTCTTGGGCAAGATGACTCATGTATATTTGCTGAACACAGCTTACTTTTGGGGCTAGTTCCCAGGAGGCCCCAGAGGTTGGATATCTTGCCTTTCTTTCGCGTTGAAGCCCCACTCTCTCTCTCTCTCACAGTATTTGTCATTCAATATTCCTAGACTCTGTGCTCTTGCATCAGTGGTCAGATTGTGTCACATATTGCTGTGGCCTGTCTCCTGTCCACTACCACCTCTGTTTCTGTTATCACTCCTTAGTGTAGAATCTCTGGCGTTGACTCTGCTGTAGATTCATCTGTTACAGGTTCCTGGCCCTGACCTCTTCCACTCGCTGCTGCAGTGACCATCCACATTCCGCACTTGAACATTCCCTCTGCTGTTAACATCTGTCAGTCCGATCCAGAGCTCCACCTTCAAGGTTCTGCCCAGATTTCACTTTCTCTCACTCCCCAGCCTCGTTACCCATGTCATTCTTGGGCCACTGCTATGGCCACTGTGGCTTTTCTAAAGCAGCACTCTTTCCCACTTCGGCCCATGAGATATCTTTTAACCAACTCCTGCAATTCAGTCACCTCCATGACACTTTTTTGCAGGAACAAGAGCAAAAACTTGCTGCCTCCCCATCAGCACAGCTTGCCCCGCTCAGCGTGTGTTTCCAGCTTTTCATCCCCCCATCCTGACCTCTGATAGAGATTTCTTTTTCCTCCTCCTTCTCTTTCTCCTTCTCTTCCTTCTCCTCCTCCTCTTCCTCCTCCTCTTATTTCACAGTTCTCTTCATAGCATAGGTAAAATAGCTAATTTGGGGATAATATTCCTTTACATTTGAACATGCATCTAATTTGTCAGTTAGTGGGCAGGGCACCACGGTAGATGGAATGAAACCTGAAGTGTCTTTGGTTTCATGTGTTGAATGCCTACCGTGTTCCCGGCATAGGCCTGATCCACTGTCTTATCACATAATGTGTACTTATGTGCCTTTGTCCGTCATGATACAGGGCTGGTGTTGTTCATCATCTTCTGCCACCTGCAACTTGGCACCAGTGTCTATAACCCGTATTGATGATATTAAAAGTTTTGGGACTGTAATCTCAGTGACTCAGGAGGCTAAAGAGGATCACAAGTATAAAGCCAGCCTCAGCAACTTAGCGAGGCCCTAAGCAACTTAGTGAGACCCTGTCTCAAAATAAAATATAAAAAGGGGCTGGAGATGTGGCTCAGTTGAAAAGCACCCCTGGGTTCGATCCCTGGTATCCCCCCGCCAAAATCTTAGAAGTTTTACTAGCGTCTGTTATTTGCAAGTACATCAGTTCTTCATGACTAAATTGAATACTCTGTGACACATCAGTAGTTAGGTCTCCTAAAGTGGCATTTTGTATGGAGTAGCTTATTAGGTCTTAGAAATTATTCCATGTCTAAAATTCTTGTTATCCACTGATTCCTTTAACAAAATAGTAAACACTGAAGAAGGACAGGCAGGTGTTGTTCTGGGTTAGTTGTGTAGTAGTGAAAACAGCTATCGTTCCTGTCGTGGAAATTGTGTTCCAGTGCAAAAAGAAGGCAATAAACTTTAGAACAAAATCAGTGTGTGTGTGTGTGTTTTTTTTTAATGCTGGGGATTGGACCTGGGGCCTTACACAGGCTAGGCAGTGTTTTACCAGTGGCTGCATCCTTGGTCTTTTTATTTAATTTTGAGACAGGGTCTTGCTAAGTTGCCCAGGCTGGTCTTGAACTTGCGATCCTCTTGTCTCAGCCTCCGGAGTAGCTGGGATTACAGGTGGGTGCCACCATGCCTGGCTAATTAGAAAATATTCTGTTTTTAATATTAATGCTTGGCATGCTGGAAAACTAAAGATGGGAATGGCATAACCAGAGCTCAGTGGAGCATATTAGAAAGAAGCAGAGCCAATTGGATGAATCCATTTAGTTTTTCCTTGTTTGTTTTTTAAGGATATTTTTGAGGATGATAAATCCCCCCCCCCCAAGCTTTTAATGAATGTCAGTATTTTAAAAGGGGGGAGAGAGAGAGAAAAAGAATTTATAGAAGAGAAATTAACCACAGTTCTTAAAATAGCTCTTTGTCTCTGAAAGCCTTGTTCTGCCATCTATCTTATTGCTGAAAAAAAGAACCCTTAAAATGTTACTTGTATAGCCTCTGCCACTAAGGAGAATACGTCCTGATGTCACCTCAAACAGGTTAACTTGTTTAAAAACTATATAGGGAAAGGTCCCCCTTTGCCAACGAACCACAGAACATGATATATGACTTCCTTCTTGTCGCTGGTGAGTGCAGTGGGCACGTGGCGGTGAGGAGAGCTGATGATTTCATAGCACTGTATCAGGAAATATTAACATAAGTACTCATTAACATAGTGTTCAGACAGCAATCTCGACTTTCAAAGCCTCTTCATTTAATTTAAACATCCAATGCTTTTGTGGTCTGTATTATGTTAGGTGCTCTCCTTGCAAGACCCATGTTCAAGCCACCTCATTATATATTTGCTCATTAAATATTTATTGTGGGGGCCGGGGCTGTAGCTCAGTGGTGGTGCTCTTGCCTAGCATGTCTGTGAGGTACTGGTTTTGACCCTCAGCACTGCATAAAAATAAATAAATAAAATACAGGTATTGTGTCCATCTACAACTAAAAAAAGTATTAATATTTATTGTGTACCTGCTATGTGCTTGGTGCTACTCTGTATGGTGGGTTGCCATGTGTACCTCCATCAGAACCAACTGATAAGATTTCAATGACCTATTAATACCCTCCAGCCCCTGCTGTTTTTGTAATGCTGTGGGTTACCAGGGCCTCCTTACCACTAAACTACAGCCCCAGCCCAGTGATGTTTTTAAAAGAAAAAAAAAGGGGAAGGGGTTGGGTTTATGAGGATCAAAAAGAAACATTTTCCATAAGGCACAAGAAACAGGAGAATTATTTCCTAAGATCTCTACTTTGGTAGGTGTTAGACTTGACTAAGCTTTACATACTTGTTTTGAAGTATGGTGTCCAGACTTTAAGCAGCTTCGCGACTGTCTCTTGCTGGTCCCTGTTTGAAGTGTATTCAGCCATTTGGTTCTGTTTCCTGAACTCTCAGGTTTTCTATCTCTGTCACTGGGTGTTGCCTTCCACACAAGTGCTTCTCATTCACAAATGCCTGTGAATCACCTGAGGATCAGTGGATATGGGGTTGGGCCTGAGACTGCATTTCTAGCTAACTCCTGGGCGAAGCCGATGCTGCCAGTCTATACACCACACTTTGAGTATCATGGTTCTATGTGATTTCCTCAGGTCTAATCACTAGTTCACCAAGTTTCTCTTCAGCTGTGTCTAACCTGCTATTTAACATATCCAGTGAGTTTTAAACTTTAAATTCAACAAGTCCTTTTCGTTTCTAGAAGTTCTGTCTGGTTCTAAATGTGCTTGGTTCTTTTTCAAAGTGTCTTAGTCTTTCATTCAAATGTCTACTCATTTACTTTGGTAATAAATTAAAATTTGTTTTATGGTCCATTTCAGATTTTTCTTTTAGCTTTTGGAGGGCTAATTCTCCCCTGTCTTGTATCTGCTCCTGCTCTATCATGGTGGAGTGAGTGAATGTAAGTGTGTGTGTGTGTGTGTATGTGTGTGTGTGAGAGAGAGAGAGACACACACACACACTAACCTCCTATTTGCCCTGGGCTGTGAAAGTGTCCCTGTAAGACATTTTCTACTTGTGTCTGCCAGTGTTCTAAGAGAACAGTACTCATGAAAATTTCCTGAACTGTGATTGTCACACTGTGCAGGATACTGTAAGGGTCGACATCCTACCTGAGATCATGGTTTCTGGCTAGTTGGCTTATTTCTTTCCCACTAAAGGACCCTGCTTGAGTATCCTCCACACTTTTTGAAATGTAGATTATTTTCAGTTTTTCCACTTCTCTCTGGCTAAGGCTGTGGCTTTGCCCCTGCATAAATGTGGTCTTGTGAAGCCCTTCTTTTCAGAGTTCCTCTTGCACTTACCTGGCTACCTGTGAGGAGGGTGCATCCTAGCTTTTAATCTGTGAATATCTTGCCTGTTACCAGCTGGAGTATTTCATGATGACTTTTTACTTTTAACTTGAAAATCACCCAGCCCTCTTTCCAATCTTGACCACATTGTTACCTTTGAGCGTGACGGAGTTTTTATGGATGGATCTTATTTTATAGTATGGAAATTCAAAAGTCATGATTATTTCTCTGAGTGTGGTTCCTACCCCTCTATTAATCATACTCCTCACTCAGAAATGGAGTTCTATTTTAGTCTCCTAAAGAGGAATTAGTATATAGTGGAGAGGGAATTAAGCTTCGGCTAGGAATTAAATGATATGATAGGATTAACATAAACATTCACCTTGACGTGTCTGTGCCTTGCGCAGGAGAGAAGATTCAGTAGAGATGTTACTGTACCTCACTGTCTTTCAATAACTGCAAGGCCTGCCATGAACGTGCATCTCATGTGAGCAATAATAATAATGGCAAACAATCTTTATGGGTGTTAGCTGTATGCTAAGAGCTGTGCCAGGCACTTTATATAGACTCTTTTATTTAAACCTCTCAACATCCCTTTGAAATAGTTATTCCCATGTTGTAGCTAAGGCACAGAGAGGTTAAGTGACTTTCCCAAGGTCACACAGCCTGTAAATAGTAGAGCTGGGATTTTAATTCACTCAGATTCTAGTGCATGTGCCATTAACCACTGTGCTCCTAATTAGTATCTATTGCAAATCTCTTTCCATGGATTTCCTCTTTTTATCTGAGTTTCCTTATTTTGGGATGGGAAACTTATCTTTTTGATCATTATGAATTGTAATTTCCACTAATTTTTTTTCCTTTCAAAAAAGGTGTTGGGTAATTGAACTTGGGTTGGATTTGAGCTTGCATTGATGGAAGTACACATGGGATATGGGCTGAAGCATTCAATCTAAATTTTCTTTCCATCAGCTAATTTTTAAAGTATTAAGCATGTAATTCTGACACTGACAGGGAAGATCTAAATTCTCTTGAGGCAGCTTGGAGGTGTTAAATAATTTTCGGGTAGTGCACATCTTACATTTTCGATCTTCCTTCCTCTCCCACCTCATCTCAGTGCACCTGAAGCTCTGAGAACGTTCTTCAGCACTCCCTGTGCAGCCAGCTCTCTGCTTGTGGCCTCGCTCCTCCACATCCCTTCCCTGCCCCAGGCCCTTCCCAGTTGTTGTCACTGGGGTTCTTTGGAGACAGCCAGAGTTTTTCGAGTCTGCAAGTAGAAAACAGACTGCTGCTCATATCTGCCATACAGCTTTGTCCAGAGAAGGAGGAGTTAAAAATCAGTCTGGGCTGTGAAGGGCTCTGACAACGGTCCTAGGGGGAGCTCTAGCGAGCCCTGGCGGGCAGTGACTCATGCTGCTCTGTCACTCAGATCGGCATTGGCCCCTGCCACGCAGGCGGCCAGGTGGGGTTACAGCCAGAGCACGCGCCTCAGAGTGGGGAGCATGCAGCCTGCACTGCGGGGGATGTGATGCCGGCTGGCCATCTGCCCCCTGGCCGGCCCACCACAGGCGCCTCAGCTGGCAGCCATGGTAACGCTTCTGGCTGGAGATACCCCTGGGAGCCTCCCGTGATGGAAAGACTCCTGGTGACTGATGGACAGGTGTCACCTCCCTGACCAAGAGAGCTTAGTAGGTCGTCAGGAAGCAGAGAGGATGTGCTGCACCCTAGCCAGGAGTCATGCGTAAAGAGGTAGGACCTGTGCCCAGCTGTCCATCTGTGCAGCCCTCCATGGGCGCGGGTGCTGTAAATCACCAGGAGGAACTTTACTTGGCTGGTGTTTCATTATGCTGATTAAACTGCAGTGGATTCGACGGGCATGATTGCATTGGGGAGGAGGGAGATGAACTAAAAAAAAAAAAAAGTGGTTAATAAGATCTCCTAGTAGACTCCTCTGGAGATGAATGAACTCGACTGCAGCGGTATCTTAACATGAGTTCCAGAACCTCCCAAGCCCCCTTTCCTGTTCCTCCTATTCTGGTTAATCCATGAAAGGTAGACTTTCCATCTGATTTCACAGATTAGCACTCAGTATTAATAATTCAGACCTGTCTGGAAGAGAGACCAAATAGGTTTAGGTCATCTGGCATCCTGGCACTAGCCAGCGGATGCCCCGTAGCAGCCTTCTGGAAATATCAGGAAGGAGCTCCCGTGAGGTGCCCAGCGCTTGTGGCTTGTGTTGGACTGAGTGACCTGTTTGAGTTTGTTCTTCACTTTGCCCCAGCTGGGGAGGCAGCCTGTCTGCGGGTCGGTGGCCATGTTGGCAGGGAAGGGGTTAATCTCTTGTTGCTGTAGGAGCCGAGGCTGGGTCTGCTGCCTGCGAGGAGCTAGATTGAAAGCAGGCGCTGCAGTGCCGTCGCCAACGCCGGAGGAGCAAGACGCTCTTCTCCGCAACAGTGTGGAATCATCTGAATTTTTTTTTCTCTCCCACCTCTTCTTGTTTTTCTTTAACCAGCGCCTCCCCCCTTCGTCCCCACCCTCAAGTCTGACGATGACACCTCCAATTTTGATGAACCAGAGAAGAATTCGTGGGTTTCATCCTCTCCGTGCCAGCTGAGCCCCTCGGGTTTCTCGGGCGAAGAACTGCCGTTTGTGGGGTTTTCGTACAGCAAGGCACTAGGGATTCTTGGTAGATCTGAGTAAGTGAAAATCGGACTTTCTGGGGGACCTGCATTGATGCATGGCAAACAGAGCCAAAGGTGGCGGTGGTAGCCGTGGCAGTGGGAGGGTGGGGGAGTGCGGCGGAGGGAGGCTGCTGATCTGTCTGCATTTGGAGAGCAGGCTACCTGTTTGGGCTTGGGGGGCTAGACTGTCAGTACCCTCGCTTTGCAGCGTATGAGGTGCCTGCTTCTGTCTGTGGCATCATGATTGTCCATTTGTTACTTTGGGCTAGTTTTCTAGTCTTTGGTCGTCCTCAGTCGGGAGGAGAGAGTGGGTTTCTAGCAGTGCAGGTCCTTGGCCAAAGGGAAATCGTGCAGGAGTTAAGACAGCTGCCTGTCTCTGTATCCATCATCTCGATCTGTCTCGAGCGGGTGGATGGCTGCTATCTTGCTGTATTGACAGAATCCTAAAACTGTGGCTCATGAGCTAAAGGTTTCCTGACGGGTTTAACTGAGCTGCAAGTGGCTGAACCTGAGCTCTAACGCAGAGACGATGCTCGGCTCCTTTCCAAGTGTACTGCAAGATCGGGGATCTGGCAGCTGAGCCTCTGAGCCAGGAGAGCACTGGCGGCCAGAGAAAGCCCCGTCAGTGGGAGCCACCAGGAGAGAGAATGATGTAGCCGAGTCACTGATTCACAGAAACTGGGCTTCATGGGGGTGGGGGGCAAACCAACCAGGAAACTAGAAAATGGAAATATAAATAGTGCTGCAAACATCTTGACCTAGCAGGTCTTTCTCATTTCTTGCAAAAAGCTATTGAAAAATGCATTTGCACTGTGTTTGGATTGGAGGGTCCTGGCTTCCAGTCTCCTAGAATTTCTGCAAAATGCAGTAGTCTTGGATGTGGGAGCTTGATGCCATTCTGTTTTCAGAGAAGCAAGTTCCCCAGGAAGGTCTTAGACCAACTGTGTTATTCTCCAGGCACCCCGACTTCTCTCACTTCAAGGCTGTTGGGGGGATGTTGGGTCATTAGTTGCCCACTTAGGAGATAAACAGAATTTAATTTTCTTCCTGGCAGCATTTATTGCCTGTTTGTTGTGTTTGTAGTTTAGATATTGATTTGAAGGGATGTCATACCGGTTCCTGGATGGTGTCTCCCCAAGGGTGCTGTTTTGACTGCAAGGTTCCTGAAAAGATTTCAGATTATTTTGGGGACTCAGGCATTTGACATGGGATAGGGTTGTGGGCTGTGATTGAAGTGGGGAGAGGTTTTGATGTGGACAGTGTTGAGGTGGGCTTTCTTTACTCCCTTGCCTGAGATCACGTTGAAAATTCAGGTGGAATTTTGGTGCGTTGGATGTTCCTTTCTGGATTCTTTGCTTCACCACCCAAAGCAATCTGGACAGAGGTAGGAGAGGCAGCAACCTGACTAGCTGTTGAATGTGCCGTCGGATGGGTTTGCCTTGGCCCAGCAAGGCTGGGAGGTTTTGCATCGGTGTCAGAGCAGGGCAGGAGTGGAAGCCCAGCGCTGAAGGATGCTTGCCCTGTGGGCAGCGCAACCTTGACACTCACGGCACACTGAAGGTCACGGAGCGGGCTGGATGGAGGCGTGTGGGGAGTTGTAGTGCTGGTTAGCAGTGGGCTGGTCGGGTCAGGGTGAGAGCTGGCTTAGGGTGTTAATCTTGATCTGAACAATCGGGGGATGTGGGGGAGTTAGATTTCAGGGGCAAAGGGAGAGTGGTAGGGAGGATCTCAGGCACCACAATTAATCTGAAGCATGTGTGATTAATTGCTTATTTTTCAGGAAGACTCTAATTGCGTCTTCCTGCTGCTCACAGAAGGCTCAGTTGAGGGAGCTCCCTGACAGGGCATCTCAGTGTTAAGGCCCAGGTACTGGATAAATATTTCTTGATTTAATTTACTCAGGGTCCCTTCTCCCAGAATGTGTTTATGTTGCTTACTGTGTCTGAAGATTTGCTATTTCACCTTTGGTAGTTCAGAATCTTTCTCCAGAACATCAAATAAGCTTCTGTTCATGCCCCGACAGAATGTTTAATAAGATTCTCGTTAAAATAAATAAATAAATAAAACAGTCCATGCAAACAAGACTGTGTATTTGTTCTCTGGAAGATGGAATTGGTGTATTCCCATCTTCGAGGAACGCCAGTGTCTTTTCCATGCCAATTTGGGGTTGGGGTCAGAAGTATTTTCTTTCTCCTGTCACCTTGTTCTGTGACGCGGTCGTCAGACTTGGCTGTTGTGCCAAGGGCAGCTCTGTGGGTGAAACCTACAGCATCGTTTCCTAAACGCTCTCCACCTGTTGGATGTAGGTGACCCTGGACATGTCAAATTATGATTGATTAGAAATCCAATAAAAGGATGCCGGGATGGTGTTGCCTAGCAGCTCCTCGCGTCCTGTTGACGTACAGTCATGGAATCGATCTGCTGGGGGAGGTGTTTTCCAGAGGTGTCACCCTTGCCATTCAGCCACCTCCAAAGTCTTCCCGAGTCTCCTTTTCTCCCCCTCCCTGTTTTTGGCATCACAGGTTTTATTTACACACGCTGATTACCTGTGCTGTTACTCACTCTTCACACCATGGAGGCAACTGCAGATGCTGCTGTACCGTGCCAGGAAAATTGACCCCGGATTTGTTGCCAGTGAATTGAATAAAACGTTCAGAGGTGGAGCTGAATGAGCGAGGAATTTTCACAGAGACTCTTGCCATGAAATGTTTTTTATTGTTGTGGTTGCTTCTCACTTTTGAGGACTTTAAAAAAATTTTTTTGGTGGGAGACTTCAGACTGTTTTTAAGTCAGCTTTGAGTGCATCCTGATTTTAGGCTTACAGCAATCTCGATCTCAGCGTTTCAATGGATGAGGCATAGGGGGAGTTCCTGGTGGTTTGGGTTGGTGAGAGCAGGAGGGATCGTGGGGAGCTAGGTTTGGTTGTCTTTGGGATGGCACTATGATCAGGTGAGTTTTAGACAGTGTCTTTCTGGTGCCTCTTTTCTTTTTTAGCCAACAGGAACCCCAATCCAGCTCTTCAAGCTCTGAATGCCTGGTTGTTCCTTGGATCTCTGTTTGCTTGACCTTTACAATAGTAGGGTAGTGACAGAAATCAGTGTGTTCAGGTTTAAAAATAAAATGGATCCCAGCGCTCCTGCCTCCCCATCAGCATGGGGCACGTTTCTCTGGGTCCTTCCTCCTTCCTTTAGGTTGATGCACTGCCTCATTTAAACTCTTGCTGAGACGCGGTGCATTTCTGCAGGCCTTCAGGAGGTAGAAACGTACAATGTAAAAAGCTGGTTGGTTTTGTGTTAGTTCTACACATGCTGGTTTTCTGTTTTTGGAGAAGTTGACAATCTTGGAGGAGCAGTGGGATATTGATTACACTGGGTGTGTGGTCTCTTGGGGGATGGGGAGCCTGCTTTAGGAAGGGGCCTTCTCTTCTTTTTGCCTCCGGGCTCTTTCCTTTCCTTCTGGATGGATCTGAAAATGTAGTGATGGGACTAGCTGTGCAGCCACGGTGGAGGAACGAAGAGTCACTCCTGCTCTGCCTTTTCCGAATTTCCAGAAAGCCAGTTTTTGATGTCTCTTCCTTGCTCTGCTGAGACTTCTATGCAAGTTAGTTTCCTCAGCTGCAAAGTGGGATAGCAGTGGTACCTCTCTGTAGGGAAGTAGGGAGGATTAAATAAAACACCCAAAGCACTTGCTCTAATATCTGGCACATGAAAAAACCTCAATAAATGTTCATTGTCATTATTTTTATGAATGTATTACGAATATACTAGTCTATATTTGTGTCTGTCTTCCTGCCCAGAGGATATGGAAAGGACTCTGCAAAAATGATGTAGTCTAAAGTCACGTCAGACCCCAACCCAGCTTCCCAGGCCTTAGGAATTTTCTCCTGGAAGTGCTTAACCATCTTGACCAACCATGAGGTTAAGCTGCAGTTGCCAAATACCCACTGGCAAAAGGTGGTCATTGGAGAAGAGTAGACTGTGGGACAGAGTCACAAGGTCCAGTCCCAGAATGGGCGCCTCCCTGTTTTTTTATTCTCTGTCAAAGCAGATTTGTTGAAACTATTCAGAGAACACAAAGCAGACATCTTTGCTGGTACAAATTAGATATCACCTGCTGTAGGCAAGTCAGGAGAGTAAGGCAAAATGTAATAGGGGGCACTTAATGGGTACTGCCAATTCACAGTTCTTGCTAAATGACAGTGATGATCCTTCTTGGAATGTCTGTTCATTCCCCTATGTACATTGGGATCTCTGGGGCCAGGCGGGGGCTTATTTATCCTGGTCTTCTTGGAGCTCAGAAGAGGGTAGACCCTCAGTAAACATGTATGCTGATGCCAAGCTTACACGTGTGGTAATGGAAGGGAAATATTTGGGTTGGCTCTTCAAAAGACAGCGGATTTGGGTTGGTGGAGAGGAAAGTAGAGAGAATTTCAGGTGGGCAGAGTGATAACAGCCCAGCCCTAAAAGGTACTGACTCTTCCCCAGGCCCTGTTCTGAGCACTTTGCACAGATTAACTCATTTAAACTCTGCAACAGCCCCAGAAGAAGGTAGAGCATCACTCTCATTCTGTATTTGAGGAAACCGAGGCATGAAGACCCAGCAGCTTGCCCAAGATCTAGGGGCTCAGTCAGGACTTGAGCCCAGGCTGTGTGGCTCCAGAGTCCCACAGCCTCTGCGCTCTGCTGAGAAGTACAAATGCTAGAGGCGGGAGAAATGAGGAACTTAGTGTAGGATGCCCTGGTTCACATGCTTGTCAGAAGTGAGGGCCATTGCTGCAGCGAAGAGCCATGCGTTTGGGGTCGGGAGATCATGAGATCAGGGGAGCTGCTGGGCAGGGCTGATGCTGGGTTTTGTTTTCCATTTCTGTGGGTTTGTTGTGTAGGGGGACTGCAGAGCTGTTGGATTTCTGTCTTCCTCTTCTCGTCTAGAGACTCTTACCTGGTATGTGTGCACACATGCGCACAACACATACTTGCATCCTTTCTCCCTGCGAAGCCTTCCTTGCTGGGGTGTGGGCTAAACCAGGACAGCAAACCGCTTTGACTTGATTCTTCACCAGGCTCCAGGCTGATCGTCCATAACTGCTTGGTAAACATTTGATGAGCTGATCCAGGTGACTTTCGTGGCAGCAAATCTCGGTTTCCTGATGGCTCTCATTCAGATCAGTGTCTCCTCAAGTGTCTGTTTTGTCCCTCCAGGTGCCTCCCCTCCGCCTGAGGTAGCTCATTCCTGTGGAAGGTGCCCAGATTCTCCAACCAGTCCTTCCTTTTTATTGAAATAATTGGGAGTTGGAGGATCATCTCTTAAAAATTACTTTCCTTCCACATGTAGCCAAAAGCTCTTTGACATTGTGCTTGCCCCCAGGATCCCTATTGCAAAGAGTTGTATCTGTGGTTTGATTTTTTTAAATAGCCAGTGACAATGACAGTGTCTTCTCCGGTCCCCGAAGACCTGCATCTACTGTGCTATCCAAATAAGTCAAACTGTAACGAGCCTTTGCCCAGGGTTTGCTGCCCTCAAGTGCCCTGTGCTGTCTCTGTCCCACCGTTGTCTGGACTCTGACACTTGCCTGGGCAAGTTGTGCTGGTTTTCTCTTCTCCTTCAACTTCTTCTTTCTCCTAGCTAAGCACATCCTGTTCTCTGTTTGCCTTATTCTGTTCTCTATTTAGCCTGTGCGTGCTGCCATGCAGCCCTGGCAGGACCACTCTGACGCCTTCTCACTTGTCTTGAAGATACCTTTAGGAAATGAAATCCAAACAACCCCATCCCAGCCCTAAAGATTCGGCTCCAGCGGATCTGTCAAGTGTGTTCTGTGCTGGCCTGCACTTGCTGATTTGCATGGTTGCCGCGGATCCCTTACGAAGCCGGTCATGGACTGAATGGTGCTCCATGTTCTCGAGCTCTGCGCCAGTTTGGCAGCTGCTTATTGCTGAAGTGAGTTCCTCTGGGTTCCCTCTGCTTCGCTTGCCTGTGGTCTCCTCTCCTGTCTGTCAGACTTCCTGAAAGAACCGTCTCTACTCCATGCTTCTTCTCCCCTTGCTCTGCTGAAAAGACTCTCAGAAGCTGCTGGTAACACTCAGCCCCCAAGTCCAGGGATTTCCACCTCCCCGTGTGATACTATTAATTATTACTGTTTTTGCTGGATGGCCTTCTGCTCTGTCTCTTCTGCATCCTGGATACTGAGTTTTCCTCCTACCTCTGTGGCTGCCATCTTTTTTCAGGCCTTGAAATGAATGTACCATCACTTGAAGTTCCATCCTCGGTTCTCTTTCTAGTCTGTTCTTGGTGATCTCATTCAGCTCCTTGAGTTTAACTCCCACTTCCCCCTTGGCCTTCTTCCTCGCTTTATTTAAGAACCTCCGGCCTTCCCTACCCTTCTAGGCAAGAAAATGGAGTCATCTTAAACTCTTTGCCTATCATCAATTCCCAAGTCCTCCAAGTTGTGCCTCTGATTATACTTGCATCTGTGCGCATTGTTCTGTCCTCACTGTCACCCCTAATGGACTTTTGCTTGGACTGTTGCAGTAGCCTCCTAACTGATTGCTCTGCCTCAGGTCTTCCTGGCTGTACTCCATTCTCCAGTGGGTGGAATTCTTCCAGAGCATAGGTTGGATGATGTCATTTGCCTGCTGAGACCTTCAATAGCATTCCAGTATGCATAGAATTAATGGCCTCTCCTGAACTTGATATACAAGCCTGTTATGCCAGGACCCTAGCTTGCCTTTTCAGTTGTACCTCCTCCTTGTTCCCTGTGTCTGGCCAAACTGTCCCAGGCTTACTGAGGCAGAACCATGTCATCTTTTTGCCTGAAACAGTGCTTTGCCCCTGGCAGGTCTAACATTTATTGAATTGAATTAGACTAATGTGACCAGGGATTATGCCAAATCCTTCTGCACAGTTTATGGACCTGCTAATGAAAGCCTCTTTTTCTGTGTACCTTTTGTGTACCCAGAGCTATTTATTTTGAGGGCTTCACATGCATTATCTCATTCAGTTTTCCTGATCTCACCATAGCTCTGTGAAGTAGCGCATATCATCTCTGTTTCACAGATGAGGACACTGAGGTTTGGGGAGGTTAAGTTGTTTTCCTGAAGTCTTGCAGGTAATAACCAATCTAAAACTTGGACTTCCTCTGTCCCCCCAACCCTGTCTCTACCAGCCATGACTTTGCTAGGTCACACAGGATTATGCACTTGTCTGATCATCAAGGTGAAAGAATGGCTTTCCCAAGAGTTCACTGTGTACCAGGCCCCATTCTAAGTGCTTAGTAAGCATTCTCATTTAGTTCCAGGAACACTCGTCGTTTTACAGATAAGAAAGCTGGTGATCATGAAGCTTGGGTTACTTCTGAAGTTCGCAGAGCTTGCATATAGCACAGGGTGGCCAATTTTTCCAACTTTTAGCTTTACAGCTGATGAAAGCTTTATTTTTAGGAGCAAACTGTAGCACACCATTGAAAGTCTAGGCTTTGGCATCCGAGAGACATGGGTTCAGATGTAGGCTCCATTTAACTTCTCTCAGCCTCAGTGCTTTCTTCTCTAAAGTGGGAGGCATGATAGAGCCTGTCTGATAGGTTTCCTGGGGAGCTGCATGGGGCCCTCAGCGTTAGGGACAGGTGTTCACTTTATGGCGGTTATCGTTATTTAGGGGTGGGACTGGGCTGGGTGCTTTTGACTCTCCTTTTCTCTTTGCTTCCATTCTATAAAGATATCATGCTGGTTTCTGCCCATTGAGAGACTCCAGCTCCGCGTGGGGTGCCTGACAGATGTCCTAATATCTCCTTCCAATTTTTCACTCTCTATGGAGCCATTGGACATGTTGGTTACACCTTGGGTAGTCCATGAAACACTCCTAAGGTTTCCGGCACAATCCAGTTCCAGTGGAAACTGCTCTGTGCCCGGCATGGGTGCCATGTGCTGTCACCCACCTTTGGGTGTTTGAGTGTCCCCTGGATGGAGAGTGTGCACGTCACTGTGACAGTGCTGTCCCAGAACCAGTGTGGGTCATCTCCCATGTGGAGGCCAGAAGGCTCTTTGGTGCCCACATCAGTGCCCCATCCTTCTCATTTTGAATTCCTTTGATCCACTGTGGCCTTTAAACTGCAGCTGCCAGGGACACAGAAGTGCTGGCTGGCCATTCGTTCATTCATTCATTCACTAACTCTGCAAGTACACTGTTCTAGGCCTCGTGGCACAACTGTGGGCCAGACAGCCAAGTTCCCACCCTCCACAAGCTAGCATTCTGCAGGGAAACAAGGTAAGTCAGTACATGTGGGACAGTTTCAGATGGTGGCCAGGGCTCTGAAGAAATCAGAACCAGGATGGGGACTCAGTTGGGGCGGCCACTTTAGATGCTCAGAGAAGGTGCTCAGCATGGACTTACAGGTCGCCTCGTAGGTGCTCTGCTGTGTCACCATGGGCAGTGACTCAACTTCCTTGAACTAATACATAGTGGTCAGCTTAGGAAGGCCTTCTGTTCTAGAAGCTGAGGCATAACAGTGAATATAAGATCTTCATGGAGCTTGTTTTCTGCTGGAACAGATATACATTCATTCATTCATTCATTCATTCATTCATTCATTCAGTCAGTCAGTCAGTCAATATTTGAGAAATGACTGTGTGCTGAGCACTTCCCAAGGGGGAAGCAGCAGTGAAGAGTTCCTGCCTACACAGTATGTCTGACCAGAATGATAACAAAGAAATGGGAAGATTATTCCAAGCAGAGGGAAAAAGGGCAGAGACCCTGAGGCTGGGACTAGCCATTGGGTCCCAATGAGCAGAAGCCCACTGGGTAGCTGGAAGTTCAGGATCCATGGGAAGCATGGTCGAGTTGAGGTTGGCAGAACCTGAATTTGGCTCTGATTGCCCTGAGTAGGAAGCCTTTGTAGGATTTTGAGAAGAGATTTGGAATATCTGGCCCTCATTTACAAAGGTCCTTCAGATCATTGTTGAAGAGCAGAGAGATGAGATTCAGGAGGTAAGTTAGGTGGTGGTTCTCATTCAGGCAAGCGGTGGAAATACGTCAATGAAACCTGCAAAGCTAGGCACTGCAAAGCTAGGCACTGGCTTAGAGGTGGGAAATGTATTAAAAATTTCACAAGGAAGCTATGCTTTTGTTATTAGGATAGTTTTTGATAAATGATTTTTGAGTTAGATATTGATCATTTAAAAACAAACGCTCTAATTCATCTGAAGACTGCTGCTGGTAGTGTATCAGTGTGTGTGTGTGTGTGTGTATGTGTGTGTTGCCCCAAAGCTAGACAGGCTCTGCAGCTCTTTGTTAGAGCAATGTTTTTGATGTTTCCAAGTGCTTATGATGGACACCACTAGTATCTTTCAAAATGGGTTTATAAAGTTCACAAATTTCAGGATGCAGCATCTTAAAAGCCATTATATTTTGGGGAACAGAATGCTGATGGGTTTTTTATTTTTTTATTTTTTTGGTACAGGGGATTGAACTCAGGGGCACTCGACCACTGACCCACATCCCCAACCCTATTTTGTGTTTTATGTAGAGATAGGGTCTCACTGAGTTGCTTAGTGCCTCGCCATTGCTGAGGCTGGCTTTGAACTCACAATTCTCCTGTCTCAGCCTCCCTAAGTGCTGGGATTACAGGTGTGTACCACCACGCCCGGCTGGTTTTTTATTTTTTGTACTACATTTCATCTCATGGTTGCATGTATTTTTAGTGCCATTGGCCACAGTGAAGGTGAGGCCCTCGGCTGAGCTAATTTTGATTATTCTCGCTTTAGCGTGGAGCTTCCACCCTTGGATATCCCAGGAATGCCTGTGACTTGTGATATGGAGTCTGGCAGCTGTTTTGCAGGTGTCCGGCCTCTTCCTCAGGGAAGTGGTGGATGGCTCGATGCTCATGCATGGTCTTAATCATTACAGTGGATATCAGTGAGTACACGCACAGGACACGTTGTATTCTCTTTTGATATGAAGTATTCTGTGAATAGCTTTATTTAAGGATTTTTTTTTTTTAGTTATGTGGATTATTTATAGGCACATCATTGAGAAAACCACATTTAACCATTTTTACTTCAGTGTTAAGGTTCCATGTGAAGCAGTTTCTAGGTCATGTCTAAGACATGTTAAGAAGACACATCCTCTGTGTTGCAGTGGCCACCACCAACCCCACCCTCCCTGTGTCATGTGCCACTGCCTCTCTTAATACTCTCTGTGCCTCTATAATTATAAAGCAGATGTGTATATCAGGAAGAGAAGTTGATTTCAGAGTAAATTTTTCTAGAAAATAGAAGCTGGAAAAAAAGGAAAACCCAAACTTGGCTTCGTGCTGGAAGAGACAGCACTGCTGTATGTGGGTGGGTGGCTGCATGCACCCGCTGCTCAGAAGTGCCGTTTCTCTCCATGGGGACAACTGGCTGTGTATCTGAGATGTGGCCAGGAGGGGTAGGCAAGCAGTGTGTGGGCAGGCTGCGTGTGCTTTTATTAGCAGCCTCGTTGTGCTGCCTCTCACCGAGTCCAGAGCACGAACCGGTCTGGGCTTCTGATATCCATCCTGTTTCCCATTTAATCACCCCGCTGAGCCACCGAGTGACAGAGGGAGAGTAGCTCTTGTGTGTGGGTTGAGCTGTTTCCGGGGGTGGCAGTGGACTGACCTGGCTTATCCATGTTCTTGGGTCCCTAGGTTGTCCTGGGCTCAGGCTTAGCATTGAACACAGCCTGTCACAGCTAGAGGTCACCTTCTCTCATGTGACCCACTCTCTTTCCTCCACACCCTTTCCCCTCTGAGCATCTGCAGCACTCTTTTGGGTGCTGCCCAGCCAAGAAGTGACAGAGTTGGGATTTGAACTCAGGAGTGTTGATCTCAGAGCCCTCCGCTTTGAACCCCCAGCTCTGCTGCCCTGCACCCATCGTCAGCATCATGTGATGGAAGTGGAGAAGCTGTAGCACCAGCTCTTCCTTTCCCTGGGTCCATGGGGATAATGATACCCAGGTCATAGGATTGCTGAGGATCCAGGGGCCAGTCTGAGGAGTGAGAGCCTAGGGTCCAGTACATAGTGACACTTCATAAGTGGGTGCCAGTACTCACGATGCAGGCCGTGGCCTGAGTTCTCTCTCCTGCATTGTCACTTCCTTTGCTTTATACACTCTACAGCAGGGTTTCCCAGCTCAGTGCTCTTGACCTTTTGGACTGGATGAATCTTGTGGGGATTCCTCTCCTGTGCAGCGTAGGTTGTTGAGCAGCATCTCTGGTCTCTACCTACTAGGTGTTGAAAGCATTCCCACCCCCAGTCATGAGAATAAGAAAAGTCTCTAGATATGCCAAATGACCGCTGGGGGGCGAAATTGTTCTGGTTGGGCAGCTCTGGACTGCAGGTGCTGCCCCTGAGGCTCGGGCTCTTGTATCCTAGATCCGCCCTTTGTTCTCACCCTCCCCTGCTCACACTCGTGGATGTGGACAAAAAAGTATTTGTTGCCATTTACGAATTTTGAGAACAAAGGACACATTTTGGAGGACTCTCCAGTTAGCAGGTAGACTCTGTCGCATTCCAGGGTCAACAGAACCTCATGACTGGATGAATCCCTGCCATTCAGTACCACCTTGCCCATAGCCTTGGGGTTCTGAATAGCTGCAGGAGTCTCCGCAGCCTCTCCTTAAAGCAATAGTGATGTCAGCCTCTAAATAATATGGTGCTTGATCAAGTGGTATATTTTAGGAAGTTTTCAAAGACCAGCAAGTTGCTGCTTGAAGTAGAAAGAGCTGTGTTTGGTGATAGTTTGGTGACTATGAGGACAGCATCAATGGAACCTCTCAAGCAGTGATTTACATTACAGTCAATTCTAGAATAATGCATCTATCAGCAATGATTTGATATTGCTTTGAAAATCAGAACCGATGGCTAATGAAAATCTTATAAAATGAATTATGATAGTATTTTAGAATGTCTGTTGGCAATGTGTAGATTTCTTCTCTTAAGAAGTACCTATCAAGAGCTTGCCATTGGCACTAGGTATTGATTTTCATGTCTATAAGAAAAATAAATAGAATGTAAATATTCTAAATTGAGCCATACCTGTCTTTAATATTTTCATTTCTAGAAATTCATGGAAATGGTATACTTTAGAATCGTCAGTGAGATGTCATTGTCTCATGCTTGAACCTTGTCTTGAATGAAATTCATAGCCTAACATGCTGAACATTAAACTGAACACAAGGTACCAATACTGAATGGTCAACCAAAATGCCACGTGGAACCAAATGCTGGGGAGAGTTATGGGTTTTGAATGTCTAGATCCTGAATCACAAGCACATGAGTACGATGGTTCTCAATCCTGGTTGTCCATTAGAGTCACTCAGGAGCTTTATAAAAATAGTGGTGCTGAGGCTGCATTCCCAGCCTGTCTGTGTCAGATGTTGTTGGTCTAGGTGGGCCCTGCACATCAGTGTTTGGTAGAAGCTGTCCAGGTGATGCAGATGTGTAGCTGGGCCGAGGACCATGGAAGTTAGAGAAAGCCTCATTGACCTTTCTCCTCCACCCTCCAGCCTCATCCTCCAATCCCATTATTATTTGTGTGACTTGCTCTACGCTGGGTTTAGTCACAGCATTTTTGTTTTTTTAACCAGATCTTTTTTTAGAGGTGATTTTTTAATTTATTCTAAGAAAAATGATTTCTTTAGCGTATTTATTTTGAAGAGCTCTTAATTGCTGTACTTAGAACTTCTAAACAGTGAGCATTTGTCAAGCATCAAAATAGCAGAATGCGGGAAGTGGACCTCGGGTGGCGAGGAGCGCTGTCACAGCATCTCCAGCGAGTGCTGGCTGCACATCTCCTCCGTTCTGGGGCCCTGTTAATGAATGACCTAGAAATGCTTTTCTTTTTCTTTTTTGTGAATAAGCAATCTGTTTATACCCAGAGCAGTGCACTTTTAACATCCAGCACTGCCAGAGCCTGCCCCCCACATGTCATTAACTTGTGTGGGCCACATCCCACCCCCCATCACGAGCCCATGGAATTGTTCTTTAAAGAGGGCCCATTTTGTGCTTAGGCACTAAGAGCTGTGGCCTATGTTGTCACCTGTGACGCATATCATGTCTGTGACTTAGTGACATGCGGGTGACCCTTGATTATGGAAGGACCAGGGATCACCCCACCCTCCTTGGGTGGTGTTGGCCTTGTTCCCTGGCCCACCCACAAAAGTGCAATCAGGAATAGAGGAAATAGTGAAGGAGACTCAAGGCCATGCCAAGCGTGCACTGCATCTCAAATGAAAACGAAGAGAAAGCATGCGTGCGTGCGTGCGTGCGTGCGTGTGTGTGTGTGTGTTTTGGCTAGAAAACAGGCTGTTGAGAGGTGTTAAAATTTCTAGCCCAATGTGAGATTTTTAAAAAGGTTTATTTCTGGATTTCATTCCCTGTTGCCTATTTCTGTGAATAATCACCATTTGTTTTAATGGGAATAATGGCACAGAGCATGTTCAGCCCCTCTGTGTTACCATTTCAAGCAACTGTTTTAGGCCTGTGAGGCACGTGCTGTTTACAAAGTTGCATAGAGTAATAATGAAAACAAAACAATAATGGTAATGGTTGACATTTACTGAACCCTCATAGGGTGCCAGGCTCTGCCTGAACCGTCCCATTTAAGGGTCATAGGCACTCTGAAGGGGGGTGAGAGCCATCTCCATTTGAGAGATGAGGAAACTGAGGCTCAGAAAGGCCCCTCACATCTCCAGCGGTGGGGTCAGATTTTGAACAGAGCAGTGGGACTTGGAGTGTTGATGTTCTCAGCTGCCCTGTGGTGTGAGTGTACAGAACTGTCCCTGGGGTACAGCCAGCCAGCACTAATCACGCCAACCCTTGTCACTGGGCCCGGAGCTGCAGGGAGAGAGGTGTTTTGCATTGCTGCAGGGAACTGACCTCTTTTAGGCAGGGAAGTCATTTGGGGCAGCAGAAAGCAGAACTTCCCCTGACAATAAGACCCAAGTGGTCACTGATAGCCTGTGAGCAAGGCAACAAAGACTGTGGGGGAGGGGTGGGGTCCACCATGTCCCTCCATGTGTGAGAGGCTTTGCTGGTTATTGCCTGGGCCTGCCCTCCACTGATGCCAGGTTTGTACCCAGGTACCAACTACTGAGGGAGGCTGCCCTGAATGAGAACTTGCATCTCCTCCCATGGTTAATTAACTGCTTCTAAGGATGAACACCTTGTGTGGTTAAGTACGTCCTTTCTCAGGGCAGAGCATCCTAGTCTACTTCCCAGAGGTCCTGTTACATTATCAATGTTTTCCTGAGTGTTACATCAGGTGCGTTGAGCCAGCCTCTCTCCCCTATCTTCCTACTGAGCAACAGAAACCATTTGTCACCTGGCAGGTTACTTAACCTTCCTGGGCTTCAATTTCCTCATCTAAAAAATGAGGATAATAAATTATATTTGCCTCATTGAGTTGTTGTGGGGAGTAAAGAGTTAAAACATGGCTAGCATTGGAACAGAACCAGGTGTGGGCCAGGGCTCAATAAAGGTATGAGTTTTGTGTTGTAGCTGTAACAAATCACTATGAATGTAGTGGCTCAATGTGACACAAGTTTATCATCTTGCAGTTCTGGGGGTCAGAAGTAGCAGATGGGTTTTAGTGGGCTGAGATCAGTCTAGACAGGGCTGTCCTCTCCCTAGAGGTTCTAGGGCAGAGTCTGTCTCCTTGCCTTTTCCAGCTTCTAGTGGCTACCTGCAGTGTAGCGTCTTCAAGTCTCTGACCCCTGCCTCCACTGTTACATCTCCCTCCCTCCTGTGCTTCCATCTGTAGGACCTTTGTGATGACATTGGACCCACCTCAGTAATCCAGGACAGCCCCCCAATTCAAGACTCTTAACTCAACCAATCTGCCCCTTTCGCCACATGTGGTAAACTATTCATAGCTTCTGGGGATTAGGACATAGACATCTTTGGGGAAGGGAACGCGGGCATTATTTGGCACATGATCACAAGCATTAGCTGTTTTTATGAAATGAAACAGAAGCAGACTGGCTAGGTTGGGCTGGGGCAGGGGATGAGCAATACTGGATCAGTGTGGTAACTGACAGCATTCAAGGTGCACCTGCTGTGCCAGCTCTGTCCTGCCCCAGGGCCTCTGTGTCTGTTACCCCTGCTCCCTGGAGCTTGTTTCCTTCCAGAGCTTTGTATAGCCAGTACCTTCTTATTCTTCAGGTCTCAGGTCTTCTCCTCTGGGGAGCCCTCCCTGATCACCCTGGCTTCAAACAGGTCCCCAGCCCCATCGCTCCCTTTTGTAGAAGTTATTCTCCTCTGTAACCTTTTTGTTTGTGACTCTACCTGATGTTCTCAGCACACCAGCTCCTGGAGGGCAGGGACCCTGTGTCTCAGACACTGCCATATGCTAGTGCCCAGAAGGTCACAGGAACAGAGTGTGTGCACAGTGCGTGTCTGTAAGTGTGTAAGTGAATGAAGCTCACCAGGCACGGTGCTGAGTGTTCCTGAGTGCTCCTGCGCACGCCCGCCTGCGTGCCTCATCCTCTGTTATCACCACTTCCCGATGTGCACACTGAACTCAGAGGGGCCAGATCCCTGCCTCAGGTCCGTGGTGACTCAGTTTACACAGGTCTGCCTGCATCAGAGTCCTCCCTTACTTCCACCCCTCTGCCTTATGGCTTTGATGCCATGAGAAGCCTTTCGAGCCAGCTTTGCTGGTGGCCCCAGAACACTGGGAAGTCCGTTGTCTTTGCCTCAGTGCCTCAGGCTCCCCTGCTGGCCTCCTTGACTCTGTTTTTTTCCTGTCCAGGTCTGTTGTGTCGGGTCTGGACTCCCCTGCCAAGACTAGCTCCATGGAAAAGAAACTTCTCATCAAAAGCAAAGAGCTGCAAGACTCTCAGGACAAGTGTCACAAGGTATTTATCTCTGCAGTCGGCCTCCCTCCTTGCTCCAGGATCCTCCCGTCAATATATGCCAAGGGACCCGCCTGGGGCCGCTGCTGGCACTGAGCCACCTGATCCATAGAGAGCGAGGCGGTCCCTCCCTCGCTGAAGTCGCGCCTCCAGCAGCTCAGAGTGAGATGAATTCGGGCCTTGACGTTGCCGTAAATCCTTTAAATCTTAACCAGAGGAGGCCCTGGATTTAAAACAGCCCGCTTCTCAGCATGACCCAGCCCGGAGTCTGCTGCTTCCGGCAGGTGGTGTGGGTCCTCACCTGTGGCTGAGATGCGTTCCATCTGCTTTGAGTGATGCGAAGTCTCTCTTCCTAGTCTTTAAAAACTCCTGCTTATGTCACTGCGGCCACTGTGTTGATTATGCTCAACGTCTGTTAGCACTCACTGATCCTGCCCAGAGGCAACTCTCTGGAAACTAATAAAAGCCACTGCTTGCCTGGGACTCCTAAGAGTTCAGACGCATACGTAGCCTCTTGCCCTGTCCTGGATCTGCCCTCTAGGTCTTTGCAAGGAGATGGGGGGGATCAAGATGGATTTGGGATAAATTTTAAAGTGACGTCTGCAAAAACCAAACAAAAACAAAAGCAAAAAGCAAACAGGTGAAAAATGATGATGGTGGCTTCCTTGCTAACGGGGTTAGAGAAGTGACCAAGTGTGAAGCGGGACTTGGATGAGAGGAGTGACTTAGCGTTTGGTGACTGTCCTTACGAAGAACTGTGTGCTCCTGCGTGAAGAAACAATGGTATTTCCACCCCAACTTTTGGCGATTTAGCGGTAGCCCAGACTACCAGGTGGTTTCGGAGGCTGCTTGAGATTTGATTGCTCCTAAGGGACCTCCAGGGGCCCTTTTAACCTGTCGATGTGTCTATTTCAGATGGAGCAGGAAATGACCCGGTTACATCGGAGAGTGTCAGAGGTGGAGGCTGTGCTTAGTCAGAAGGAGGTGGAGCTGAAGGCCTCTGAGACTCAGAGATCCCTCCTGGAGCAGGACCTTGCCACCTACATCACAGAATGCAGTGTGAGCCTTCCCCAAAGCCCCCTTCCCTTGGAGGCGGCACTTCCTGTTGTGTGTGTCTCATCCTGTTTCATGATGGCTTCATGAGGCACATCACAGCCAGTGGCAGAGAGTAGAGAGAGGGAGAGTGCAAGAGTAAGATCTGTGATTTCAGAGTAGCATGAACCAGGCATGAGATCCCTGAGGAAGGAGGCTGGACTCATTTCCAGCAGAAAGTCCAGATAGGCTGCTGGTATTATGGAGCCTGGAGATGAGAGTCAGCCATTACTGCAGTGAGTTGCAAAGGGTCCTAACATCTCCCAGCCCAACCTCTCTGGGCCACATCATGCCCAACTTGATCAGCCGTGGGAAACACACTCCCAACTATGTACAAGAAAACGTTTCCAACCTGCCCCAAGTCAATCTCCCATTCCCTAGAATCAGTGTAGTGGCAAGAAGACCCAGACCCGCTGTCATTTACCATGTGACTTTTGTTTTTTCTTTCCTTCACAAGATTAGACTGTCTTCTCCATTGTCTTGTTAAATTTTTCATTCAGGTGTTTTTTTAATGTGCCCAATTAAACAGTCTTAAGAAGTTGAATCACACATTTTTAAAATTTTTTTTTTTTCCCCCCACAAGGGAAAGGAAATCTATAGAACGTGGCTGATTAAGAATAACTGCTATGTTTCCATTCCAGACTTGGCTGCCTTTCAGTGGTGGGTGAAGTTATTCAGCTGTATATTTCAGATACATATTTCAGTGCCATTGAAGCATTCAGGGAACCTTATGGATGATAGGTGTTCAAGAAAAATTAGCCAGGAAGGGAAGATGGTCCAGTGAACTCTTAAATAACAACTGGGCAGAGGATGGAGTAATTGTAGCTTTGAAAGAGGCATATATACCTGAGGGTCCCTGAACAATTGATGTTACAGAAAAAACTAGCTGGTGATTTAATGGCCAAGAGATTTTACTGGTTTTTAATCCTGTACATACAAGTAAGTACCTGCGAGAATTAGGTAGATGGTGGCAGGTTTGATGGAATTTTGAGCTGGATCCATAAGGTTACAAGCTTGAGCTCTTTCTTGAACCAAGGGGTTTTACAGGATGAAAAACTGGAATCAGCAACCAACTGGAAGTTGTCAACTTTGGTCCGTCACCCCAAACCATCCTGGTGTTGGCGAAGCAGCTTGCGGCTCTCTTAATGAATCTTTTCAACCAGAGCAGGATCCATGGAGCATCCCTATTAAAATTTTTGCTTTCTGCAGAGCTTAAAGCGAAGTTTGGAGCAAGCACGGATGGAGGTGTCCCAGGAGGATGACAAAGCACTGCAGCTTCTCCATGACATCAGAGAGCAGAGCCGGAAGCTCCAAGAAATCAAAGAGCAGGTACGACTGCTTGCCTGGAGCAGAGCAGCCACCCAGCCGGCTGGGTCCTCCAAGTTCAGGCATGTTTGAGAGACAGAAAGGGTGAGGGTGGGGGAGGAGAGAGAGTGGGCCATAAGGGGAGAATAAAAGTAGGAAGGTCACTTGAGATTTCCCATGATTTATAGAAATCATACCATGCTTGCTTGGGCAACTCTTTCTGAAGTCTGCATCTCATAATGTTTACTCTTTTTAATAAGTTGTTGGTTTAGAGCAAAGTTAGGTAAACTTCAGCCTCCGGCAAATCTGATCCACCAGTTATTTTCTGTGGCTCACAAGCTAAGAATGGTTTTTTACATTTTTAGGTAGTCAGAAAAAAAATCAAAAAATAATAATAGAAAAATAATAATTTGTGACATGTGAAAATTTCATGATATCCATATTTCTGCATCCATAAGTGTAGTTTTACTGGAGCATGGCCATGCTCATTCATTAACCCGTCAGTCACCGCTGCTGTCACTCTGTGGAACCAGAGGTGAAATGTCACAGAGATCGTTTGGCCTGCAGAGCTGGAACTGCTCACTCTGTGACTTTTCTGCAGGAAAAGTTTGCTTAACCATTGCTTTAGATGTTTCAAAAGATGTTAAATGTTTTTATAGCCTTCTAGACCCACATTGAAGTTTTGAGAGGAGCCAGGATAATTCAGAGTTTTACTTATGCAAAGAAATATCCTTGAAGAAACATTTGAGCCATTCAGGCTGAGTCAGAATTAACACAACCATATCTGACAGCAGAAAACTGTCCCCCCGTGTGTTTAGAAAAGAGAACCGATGTCTTTAAAAAGCCCACTCTTTTTTTTTCCCTCCTATCTAAAAGGGTTTTCTTTCTAGATGGCTCATTTTTTTATATTGCCTCATTGTTTCCTTTTTAGCATGGATTTTTCTCTCTTTTGAAGAAACTGTAAATAGAAACTTTAATGAATAGATGGCAATGAGTAATTGGAGAGCTGAATTATCAGCTGCCAGGCAAGTCTCATTCACTTCAGAAAATCTAATGGGAACACTGATGGAAACGAGCATTTTCATCTCTGGGTAGCACAAACTTGGCCATCTGGGTGGCATGAACGCGAGAGGCTCCAGCAAAGGACTTGATCCATTTAAAGAAAGAGTGCCTTGGGGGGTTCTGTTGCTATCCTGTTTGTCCCCTGGATATTTTAAAGTGATAGATTAATATTCCCCCTGCTTGATAAAATCGTTATAAATAAATGTGCATAGGAAACTGCAAACGGATCATCAGGCCTCTGAACGATACTAACCTTAGAGATTTTGAAGGGAACATGCATACTCTGAGAACTCTGCTTTGACAGGTGACTCATGCCCTTTTTATCAACATGGGTTTTCATCCTAAAAGTTTCAGGAGCTGGGATTCTTGTTCTCTCACAGTTCAATGTGTTTGGAAATTTTACTTTTTGGGGACATCCTGGGGAAATGAAAGCTGTGTTTGGCCACCAGAGGGAGCAGCTGGTGTCCATAAATTCCATAGAAATAGAATTATCAGGACATTTTGAAAAGGTTTATGCTGGTAGTTGAGTTCAAAGAAATGTCTTTTATGATTCATATCACAGTTGGCATACATGTGGAGTTTTAGATTTAATGACTGCTAAAAGTTCCATTTGGGGGAAAAAAACTTCTTGGTTTCAGATTTTATTTCTCATTGAAAGGAAGATACATTAAAATAACTTATGATGTGTTTTGTGAGAGCAGGATATTTGCAAACCAGGAAAAAGCTTTTAATGCTTACAGCAAACTTCCAGTATTTGTCTTTCAGCATATTGATTCCTCCCAGATTTGGGATTAATTCCTTGTTCTTCCTTTAAAAAGCTAATTTTCTGTACAACTGTTTAGTTTTTAAAAAATATATTTTGCTTCTACCTAGCTACCCCTTGTAGAGTATGTGGATTCAGTTTTAAATGAAAACACTTTAAAGTCTCATGGGATAGTTTGATTGATGCACTATTACAGCAATTGCTGATTCCTCCTCACCCATCCCCTTCTCAGAAACAAAGGTGTGGGTACAAGGAAGCCTTTTGTTTTTCAGATGATCTAGATGAATAGGGCCATGCCTGCTACTTCCTTCCCCAAACTCTGAAGCTCCATTCAGAAGAGTTGCTTTAGATGGGCCATCAAAGTTGTCCCTGGTTCCTCTTCTGACCTGCCCAGTTCACGCCCACAGTTGTCCCATGCGCAGATTTGACAGCTCTCACTCAGCAACGCTGGGAATAGACCATCTCTTGGCTTTCTTCTCAAGCAGGGATTTGGTTAGCTGTGGGCTTTATAGGATTTCCTTGAAGTCTCCAACCTAATCACAGAAGATCAGCAAATGAGTTAGGTTCCTTTGGTGCCTATAGCAGGGTGGGTGCTCCAAGAGCTCCAAGAGATGACAGGCATGTTACCTTGCTCCCCTGGGTGCTGACAGCTCAGGAAGGAGAGATGGGGGGGCCGGGGTGGGACAGGCATTCTGTCCTTACTCTGGACAAAACACAAAAATTACATTCCCTCTTGGCTGACATAAATCGAATACCAAACCGGAAGCTTTAGGACAAAAGATGCCGGAGACCGTCCAGCCCTTTGCTGCCCTTACAAGTCTGGGGCAGGACTGGGTTTCCAGGAGGCACAGCAGGCTCAGGGGCAGGGCACCACTGTACTTTTAGGGTCGTGTGAAATATTTATTTTTTAAATCCCCCCAAAAGAATTGAACTTTTAGATCAAAGACATTGCTTTCATAGATAATATTGACATTCTTGTATTTATATGAATACACTTATAAAATATTTATGTATATGTGTCTATATGCGTGCGTGTATTTATATATACACAATTTTTTTTTTTTTTAAATCGGGGGAAGAAGCCAGGGCAAGCCCAGTGCCTAAAGCCACGGAAGTCACAGTCATGTGTCAGAAGGGTCTAGAAAACCCAGGCAAAGGGCGCGCCATGTCACTTGTGCCTCACGTTGGGTTCACATGATCATAGGCAGTGCTCTGTGTGCCCCACCCCGGGGTCTATGTGCCTGGGATCCATGGACTGTCCTTCAGCAGCAGTGTGCTCTTGGGTGAGAGGGAATGCAGTGAGACCCACACCCTTCCTTGACTCCCGTTTTCCTGTCCTTTTTGTCTTTGGCACAGGGAGAGCTGCTTACGTGGAAACAATCCGCTTTTTAAAAAAACTTTTTTTTGTCGTTGGACATAGTGACTTTATTTATTTCTTTTTTTAAATATTTTTTTTTAGTTGTTCATGGACCTTTATTTTTTTTTCATTTATATATGGTGCTGAGAATCGAACCCAGTGCCTCACACATGCTAGGCAATCACTCTACCACTGAGCCACAACCCCAACCCCACCATCTGCTTTTTGTAAAAATCACCTCCCCTTCATTGCATAGCAAGGGATCACCTATTACAATGGGATGTAAAGTGTTCCTAATATCCTCTTATTAAAAAAGCATAAATTGCAGATTCATGGGCTTAAAAAAAAATCCCCGCTCAGTTGATACCTTACTAGTTATTTCTGGGGAGAAGAGGTCTTGGAGGTGTTACTATGTTTTATGAACATCGAAGACAGTCTTCATTTAATCCCTTTGTACCTTTCATTCTGTACCTCCACCCCAGTCACCTTGGGTTTGATTAGTGCTTATTCAGATATAATCCTTATACTTAGCCTTGATTTTGCTAATGAAGAATGTCTTCATACTTGATCCAAAATTTTTCAAAACGACCGCCCATTTCATCTGCTAAATCCTATCGTGGATTAAAAAAAAAAAATCTTAGTTCAAACGTTGTGTTTTGATTTTGGAAACTCATTTTGGAAAAGGTCGGGGCTGTTTGGATCACTTGAAAAATTTTTGCTCTGGGGAACAAGATAATTCTTTCCTGAGAATTTTTCTCACAAGTTATTTTGTCCAGAGCCACTGTTTTGTGACTCTTCCAAATTTCAGGGTGACTTGCTTTGCAGGAGTGATGTTAAGTTCATCCTTCAGTTTTGGGGCCAGAAAAATTAATGGTGAGAAACTGACAATGATGAGTTTCACCTTCCCAGATGCTTTGCACCGAGACTTCCAATTACCCTCTGGTGCCGTCTGAAAGGTTAATTTTAAAACTAGTACCATATCTAATTGTGCTCGGAACACATGACTTCTAAAGGACAAATCTATAGGAATGATTGCCCTTGGAGGAGAACTACACATAAGCAGTTTATCTTCGTTTAAAGGATAGCCCTTTCTGCGCTCCCGAGTTCTGCCTTAAGGTGCAGCCCATAATGTGTGGTGTCATTTGCTCAGAGGATCTTATTATCAGCGTGTGAGGTGCATGCTCTACATGAAGGCACTGTAAGGATTTAATATGCTCCCTCCTCTTCCTAGTGCTCCTCCCCTTTGCCCACTCAGTGTCCCTTTCTGAGTCCGTCTTTCCACTCACCTCTCTCTCTCTGTGGGTCGGTCCTGTCATTCTCTTATCAATGTGCCTCTTCCTCCGTGGTCGATAGCCTTCCATGTCCACAGCCTATCTTTTCTTTCTGGAGTTCCTGAGTTCACCTTTGTTCCATTGCCTGCGCTTTAGGAGTACCAGGCTCAAGTGGAAGAAATGAGGCTAATGATGAATCAGTTGGAAGAAGATCTTGTCTCAGCAAGAAGACGGAGCGATCTGTACGAATCTGAGCTGAGAGAGTCTCGGCTTGCTGCCGAAGAGTTCAAGCGGAAAGCGACAGAATGTCAGCATAAACTGATGAAGGTAGTCAGCCATCCCCCAGGAGGATGCTCTTTGGGCACAGTCATGGATGATCTTAGCAAGACACAAGGGAGCACTAGCTTAGTGAGTATAGGTTTGAGAAATAATGGGGTGTTTTTGGAAAACTCCTGATTTTTTTCTTACAGGAGACAATGTTGTTATTGTTTATTGTTATTATTTTGGTCTCAGAGACCAAGAAAGTAAAACTGGTGGTGTTGTCTATAAGGCTTTTAGGTTGTTAAGATTTCCCAATATGTTGTATCTTTGTAATTACAGGCTAAGGATCAAGGGAAGCCTGAAGTAGGAGAATATTCCAAACTTGAGAAGGTATATTTTCTGTGATTGGTTTTGCTATGTGGGGTAGATTTTTAAATATTACTGTCAGTGGTCAGTCATTGATTAAGAATACTTTTGCAAAAACTCGAGAACTCTCTTCTATGTTTATTTTACTTTATTTTCTTTTATTTTCGGTACCAGGGATGCAACCTAGAGCTGAGCACATGCCCAACCACTGAGGTGCACTCCCAGCCCCTCCAGGTTTTCTTGATGGTCTGCCTTGGGGTGACCATGTCAAACTTTAGCTGCGGTTCTAAAAAGGATAAAAGACACTTCATTTTTTGTCACGCTTCCTCATAGTAATGCACAAACCTGGACACTGAATAAAACATGAATGAAAATTCTCATTGTGTTGGAGTCCTGTGCAACTTCTAGTCTCTTTTTCCTGCTTACATGTTACTCATCCTAGAGGAAAGTCCTCATGGAGGTTTGCCCCAAAGACTTCTCTGATAGGCCACTGTTCTTCCTCGCTATTAGTAGGTCTTGGAAGACAAACCCCCAAGACCCCACAGAAACCCCCAGGAACTGGAACTGCAGTAAATGCAGATGTTAATGCTGATTTGCCTTTTTCTTTATTTCCTGGGATTTCAATTATAGATCAATGCTGAGCAGCAGCTCAAAATCCGGGAGCTCCAAGAAAAGCTGGAAAAGGTAAGCCCGAGGTGATTTTTCGGGAACTTCCCCACATTTCCATATACTTTTCTTTGCCTTGTCCCAGAGCACTGCGGATGAAAGAAGTAGAATTAGTCACTCAGAGCTGAGGAAAATGAAGGGGGAGGGAGCTATTACCTGAAAATATCAGAGTTCTGAATATACTTTTTCCTTTTGAGATGTGTCAGCAGTGTTTATTTTTAAAAACCAAGCTGTGTGAGACTCTCAAGTAAAAGTTCTAATTATACTACAACAGAACCTGGGAGGCGGCTTCTCGCGCCTCAGGGGGCCAGGCTCCCCAGTTTGCACGTTTGTAGAAGCCTGGGCGGTTCCCCACCAGGCTGCTTCCATCAGAAGCATGACTGCCCGAGGATGGGAGGATGGCGTGGGGATCCCTGGAGTCCTCCCTGGGTGGTGGGGGCTGGCTTTCGGTGCATAGTGCCCTGCAAAGTCTGTGCTGTTAGTCCTGCTGCTATTTTTATTCAGTAATTTTTATTGACTTATTTTTACCTTAGTTTTGTGAAGACATAACTTGATAATAAAAATTGTGTTTATTTATAATGTGCAGCATGGTACTCTGATTTGTCGTGAAGTGAGTAAGGTAGTTAACACACCTGTCACCTCACGTATTTCTTTTTTTTTGTGTGGTGAGAAGTTTTCAAGCCTTCCCTTTGTCTGGACACTGGAGATGCTTAACTTGAGGGCTGGAATGAATTTGGTTCTGGGACATGCCTCTCCCATCAGAAGTTTGTGTAGGTGTTGGCTGACTTGGTTTAATAGAACCAATATTTATTTATTTTGTATTATTGTGATTAAAACATTCCACATAACATTAAATAATCATTGCTAAATGTATAGTCTAGTAAAGCTAAGTACATTCAACGTGGTTAGGTGCTATCTCTGGAAATTTTTCATCTTCTAATACTGAAACTCTATACTCACCAGACACCAATTCCCCTTTTAATTTAACTTAAAAATAAACTCAAAAATAAAATTTAAAAAGTGAATTTTCTGCTATATTTCAAGTGCTTGGTGACCACATGAGGCTAGAGGCTCCCTTATGGGACTCTGCTGGTCTCGGAGTTGGCATTTTCTTTCAGTTTCTACTTAAAAAAAAATTTTTTTTAATAATATCTTTATTTTATTTATTTTTTTTAAATGTGGTGCTGAGGATCGAACCCAGTGCCTCACGCATGCGAGGCAAGCGCTTTACCGCTGAGCCACAATCCCAGCCCCTTAAAATTTTAATATAAAGAAAAATATATGTGAAGTTGTTAGTCTCGTGAATGTGGATCTTTCTTTTCCTAGTGCTGTAAGACCAGTAGTGTGGTTATGACCCAAATAAAAATTAATAAATACAGAATTAACTTTAAGAGGTTTAGCTTTTTTTTTTTTTTTGTAAATATGGATTCGTGAATTATCATTAACACTGTGACTATCCTTTGAAAGGGATTAATTTAAAGAAAAAAATTTAAATTATAGCTTTTATCTTGTTTTCCTCTTGTAATAGTAGTGCAAATTCCCCATAGGAAAATTAGCAAATGAGATAATTAAAATAAGAAGGGAATTAAAGATCAGAGGTAAATACATTAGTTGGTAGGTAGGTCAATCCATCTAGACCTTTTTGTTTACATTCACGACATTGCATTGAATTGGAGATGCAAATGATTATCAGGTACACCATTATTTTACCTACTACAAGAAAGAAAAATGCATCAATCTTCATTGTAGGATGCATTCCAAATTCAGTGATGTTAAAAATAAAGTAGCACCTTAGCATAGGTGAAATACAGAATAGAAAGAAGGCTTTCACATTTTGGAAAATGGATAGAAAATACACTAGGTGTTACCTGACGATACCCTAAGTGGTATCTTTTTCACATGAATAAATTTGGACTTCTATGTCCTGTACCTTCTTTCCTTGCAGGCGGTAAAAGCCAGCACAGAGGCCACCGAGCTACTCCAGAATATCCGCCAGGCCAAGGAGCGGGCTGAGAGGGAGCTGGAGAAGCTGCAAAACCGAGAAGACTCTTCTGAAGGCATAAGAAAGAAGCTGGTCGAAGCCGAGGTGAGCAGGGGGCCTCCAGCCCACGGTGGACTGACCCCAGGTGCCCACACGACTGGCCTTGGCTGTGCCCAGGGAAAGAAACTGCAGAATGTCGCTTGCTTGTGTTTGACCAAACTGCTTCCCTTCTGAAGATCCCTTTGAAACTTGACAGGCTCGGAAAGCTTCTCCCCCAAGAGGAAAGAGAGATCTGTCTCCACGACTCCAAAGTGAAAGATGTCTCGACAAAAGCTTTCCTGTCTACTCGTTTCCCTCTGACCTCCTGGCCAATCTGGGAGAATTTATATTTATATCGTCTCACTGTCAGCCCGACTTGGAGTTTTTCTTTTTCTCCGTTTCGCCTTGCCGTCCTCTCGGCAGTGTGGACGACATGCTATCTTCAAGGCTTCCCCTGCTCCCCACGTGTGGACCACTCTCAGATCTACATTTTGGGGCCTTTCTCTCCCTCAGATTCTTTGTTGTTGTTGTTGTTGTCGTTGTTGAAATCATTTATATAATCATACAGAAAATTACGTGAGTGCCTTTTCATTGTCAAAACTTCCAAACAGCACAGACAAGCGTAGGGTCAAAAGTGACACCTCTTTGCTCGTCTCTGCCTCCCCAGCCCTTGGTGCTTATCCCGCAGAATGCATGTGCTGTAGTTGTTTCTCTGTCTTGCTGGGTCTTTGCATTTCCCTGTCCCAGTCTGGGTGGGAATCTGCTGGTATGTGGCTCTTTCCTGGCCTTATTTCCTGCTGCTCCCCTGAAATCCTAGATGGATGTCTGAACAGTGCCTTAAATTTAGAATGAACTCAGTCTCTTTCCCCACAAGCTGGTTTCCCTTTTCAATTTTCTCCTGCCAGTCAGGGCCACCATTATTCTTCTGGTTGCCCCGGGCTTGAAACCTTGGCGTCCTCTGCGAGTCCTTGGACCCTACCATTTAGTGAGTCACTCAGTCCCATAAGAGATGCTCTCTCCCCCTCTTCACCCCCTCTTTCTGTTTCTGTAGCAATCTGGTCCAAACCCTTTTCCTCTTGGCTAATTAATGTGGTGATTTCTTGATCTTTTCCCACCTCGCTCGCACAGATTCATGGCCCCTGGGTACCCTTGCCCCACCCAAACTATTTCAGGGGTCCCATGTATACCTAAGGTGCACCCCTTAGCCTGGTGCAGGAAGCTCTTCAGATTTGACCCACAAATGCTGTCCTTTCACTCTTTCAGCTGCTCGGTCCCTGTCCATCCTGTGCTGTAGCTGGTCTGGCTTTCCCTGGGACCTAAGTTGGTTCTCGACCACCTCTGGTTTCTGGTAGTGGGCCTTCCTTTGTGTGCAATGCCATCCGCCCTCCTGTCCCCCATCCCCTGTCCACTCCAAACCTCCCTACGCTGTCCCTCTTCCCAGCTCACACTTGTGTCACTCTGCTGCTCCACTGTGCAGTTAAAAGTCCCCCTTCCTGCTTGTCCCCTCCCACGGTGCTTTGTACCTGTGTGCTTTGTGGGTCTTTCCCCTCTTAACCTATGTGGTGTGATTTGTGTTTGTCTTCTCTTTTCCAAGGGCAGGGATTATGTCATCTTCCTCTCGTATTTCCTGTAAGGCCTAGTGTGGTACTTTGCAGATAGTAGGTGCTTGGTAAATATTTGAATGAATGAATGCACTCTTGTAATCTACACAATTGAGCACCTGAATCATAGAGTCTTATTTTCCTCGCTGTTGCTTCAGGTGCCTGAGACTTTTCTTCCTGATTTGAGTGTATGCTTCTTGAGGGCTCTTTCCCATGGTGCAGGTGATATGCCCGTAGCGGTTGCTCCATTAAAACTCTCTGATTGATTCATGATCTACAGGAACGCCGCCATTCTCTGGAGAACAAGGTAAAGAGACTAGAGACCATGGAGCGTAGAGAAAACAGACTGAAGGATGACATCCAGACAAAATCCCAACAGATCCAGCAGATGGCTGATAAAATTCTGGTGAGCAGGAACGAAAGTTGGAAAGTTCAAAGATAACAGGTTACAGGTTGCAGAGGGAAGGGGGTAAGAAGGAGAATTAAATGCTATCACACGGGAGGTGTCACCAACTAGGTGAATTCAGAGAGGTGGTTTCAGTGTGTACCACATCACAGAACAGTATGAATCACCAAATATCAGACCTTTCAGCACGGGTAATAGATCCTTCAATATTATTTTTTGCTCTGTTTGCTACTGCCTGGCTTTTTTTTTTTTTAGTAGAACATACATCTGTCATTTTTGTAGGAACATATTTTTGTAGGAACATTTACATCCTTCTATCAGCAGAGCATTGTATGGCCATTGCCTTTGCAATGCCAGTTGAAAAGGCTGTTGGGGGTTTTAGACCGTTAAGGCTGCAGCCCCGTGTTCTTGCTTTTAGGGAGGAGTCAGTCATACAGAATCCTGTTTCTCAGAGCAGTGTTTGCCGTAGATCCCGATGTTCACCCACTCACTTCCTCGGCTATAGTTGGTTGTTGTTATTATTTTTTTCCATTTCCATAGATATGGCAGGTCTTTTTTAAGGGTTATCATCATGCTGATTCTGTCTCATGCTCTGATGGCCACATTCACCTTATTGAGGAAGGCCCTGGTGGTTCAAGTTGCAGATAGATATATTGAAGTTTTGCCCTGGCCAGGGAGGAAGGCAGTGCCTTCGAAGGGCTCTCTTCCTTGGATCTCAGTCCCCAAACCAGAAATTTGACATCACGTTGGAGTGAGTCAGTGATGACTTGGGATCCCTTCATAATTCCCTCCGGTCCTGCCCCTTGGTGAGACTCCAAGGTAATGGGTGGTTCCTCTACATAAGGGGAGGTGGAGGGCAGGCCATGCCATCTCTCTCTCTGCATCAATTCTGGGAAACGAGGCACCAGCAACTCTATGAACTACAGAATGGCCAGCTTATAGGCTCATACAGTACTTAATATCAAACCCAACCCGACCCAAACACCCTGACACTTGACACGTTTCTCCATTTGTGTGTACCAATGAATAGGTGGATATTCTTGAACAAACAGGTAAAAGAGGGTTTGGTTGAATTGTTTTCCTTTGACACGCAGTCTTCATGTGTATATGTGTGTGTATGTGTGTGTGTGTGTGTATATATATATATATACACACACACACACACATACACATGCATATTTATATGTCTGCACACAAAGACAAATGTGAGTGTTAGTCTACCCTTTCTGTCCTCTTGTTCCATCATCAAAGTTTCTCTTTGGCTATTGTCAAGTATGTGAAATTTTATTATGAATAAGATTAGATCCCACAATGATATCTCTTGTTTGGTACAAAGTGATTAACTCTCTTGTGGTTGCAAAGTGTTTCTCTGTTTAGTGGTGATGTGTTCATTCATTCATTCAACAAATATTTAATGAGCTTCTACTATGTGTCAGGCACTGTTCCAGGAGCTGGAAATCCAGCAGTGAACAACAGTCTTTGTACAACATGACTGAAGAGTCGATCCAATACATATAGAAAAAGATCTATTTAAAAAATGACAACAACAACAAAAAATGCCAAACCACCAAGCAGTCAGACTTTCAATTTCTGTTTCTCAAAAGGTTCTTTTGTAATTAAAATGTAGGAGTATGGAGTTCTGCATTCCTGGATTCTGTGTTATAAACTCCCATTTATATGTAGACCAGAAATTTGGTCTTAAAGTTGTCAGTCTCAGGTATCTGAGTTTTTTGACCTATTTTTAGATTCTGATTTCCATTTCTGTGCCATGTTGTGAAGACTAAAATAAGGAAAGATGATTGTCAAATGATTTCTAACTGAAAGGAAAAACAAGTGAATTTCTTTGTCTGAATGTATCTTGCCACCTGCCCAAGTACCTTTGTGGTTGTGACTTCATTTAACAGAAGGTGCCTTTTGCTCAAGAACCCTGTGCTTAGGTTGCAGAGTATCTAGGACATGGGCAAAGAGTGGTCCTTAATACCGTTACGTAATGGTGATGCTTAGGAACAGACTGCAAAATGTCATTTTGCTTTAAAATATTTGTTATTCTGATAAGAACTTTCAAAACAGATAGTTGGGACTCTCGTTACAGCAAAGTCTTTTGCTTTAATCAAAGAAGTCATTGCAGGCAACACTTCAGTGAGTACACATAAAGACCTTAACACTGTTTTTATTAATTAGAATCCTGTTTACATTCAACTTTACAAGATCACATCTGTTATATTGCAGTAGATTTTGTGCACCTGGTTTTAAGATTGAGCATTTCAATGGCCTCAAAACAAAGCCCATGCTTGCAAATTTTAGAGTTTCAAAAGCTTAATCACTAACATTTTATGTGCATGTGAATCTCAAAGTACTTTTTTCCTCCCCTTTTATGGACATATCCTGTATAATTTCCTCATTCTTCAAAATTCCCATAATTGCTTCCACTTCAAAGAAAAATTTCATAATAGTGTGAAGAGATGAAAACTTGGAGTAATGACTTTTGATACCAGTAATTAACTAATGGGTCCAGATTCATAAGAATTAACTTAGACACAGCACTCTGTGCATTTAGAGAATGGTTCAATGAATTGAACACTACCTTCAAAAGATTAGTTTATAATACAAATGAATTGGCAAATGAATTGCTATAATTTTCAAATGAATTACAATTTTATTTAAAAGCAGAAAGCTTAACAATAAAAGGACTTGGCAAACTTCAAATTTAAGTTTGAAAATTTGAATTCCTATTTACATTACTCCAGATTCTCCTCCCATCTTTAATATGTATGCATGTATTTTTTGTCATTATCATCAGTGTGTGTTATGTTTGTCATTTGCATTTTTTCATGTATACGTTATATCATATACACATCTCCCGATATTCACATTTTCCACATAGCAGCTGGTTAAAATAATCACTCAAAACTCAAAGTGCTTGAATTATAACATCAGTTTTCCTTTTTAGCTAGGGTTCTTGAGCAATAATTTTGTTAATGAGCAAAACACAAAATGTCGTTCATCATCGTAATAAATCAAAATTACTTTTCTCATTTAAGGCTGCCGTAACAGTGAAAATGGCCTGAGGCTCAAGACAGTGGTCAGGGGCTTTGTGCTGAGTAAACTTCCAAGTGTTGCCTTATAATCCTCATTTCTCTGTGTAAAGTTGAACAGCTGCCTTTGTGTGACCTGTCATGCTGACATATTTCTGATCCCAGGCCTCACAGCCTAACAGCTGTTGTATATATATGTGGTGTGAATACTTGGACTTGGAAAACCAGGGCCAAGGCACTGTGGTGATTTCCTTCCTGAGAGCCTTAGGCTAGTAATGGAGAAGCAGCTACCTGTTACCTGTGGCACCTGTGCCAAAGTCTTGTTTCCTGTGAGTGTCTAAGGTACATTGGCTGTGTCCTACCCTTGGCACACCTGACCATCTCTTCTTTCGTGTTCAGGAGCTGGAGGAGAAACACCGGGAGGCCCAAGTCTCAGCCCAACACCTAGAAGTACACCTGAAACAGAAAGAACAGCACTACGAGGAGAAAATTAAAGTAAAAATACTTTCTGATCTTCTCTGGCGTTCCTTCTATGGTACCATATAGCTTCCCTCTCTTCCTGGGTACTTGGGGCCACTTCTTGATAAACCAAAGGACTATTTTGGGTAAATGCTAGCCTCACTCCATGATGGGAAGTTTTAGGGTCTGAAGTTCAAAAAACTTTTTTTTTGGCCATTATATATTTCAATTCCACTAAAAATGTTTTTTTTTAAGGCCCGCTGCCACTCAATTTATGATAATTTAGATTTTTTTTTTTGGTACCAGGGATTGAACCCAGAGGCGCTTAACCATTGAGCCACATCCCCAGCCCTATTTTGTATTTTATTTAGAGACAGGGTCTCACTGAGTTGCTTATGGCCTTGCTGTTGCTGAGGCTATCTTTGAACTCACAATCCTCCAGCCTCAGCCTCCTGAGCCACTGGGATTATAGGTGTGTGCCACCATGCCGGGCTAGTTTATGATAATTTAGATTTAGCCATGCATGCACCACATTCTTTAATTTAATTTTCTTCCTGCATTTCAGACCTCAGTTTCTTTCCCTTCTGTTTAAAGCATATTCTTGAGAACTTTCGTTAGTGCAGATTTGCTGGTGACTAGCTCTCTTCTGTGTTTGGCTGAACACATGTTTATTTTTCATCCTTATTCTTGAAGAGGTTTTGGTGGGATTGAATTGTAGATTGGCTATTTTCTTTTTTTTTTTTTTTGGTACCGGGGATTGAACTCAGGGGCACTCGACCACTGAGCCACATCCCCAGCCCTATTTTGTATTTTATGTAGAGACAGGGTCTCACTGACTTGCTTAGCGCCTCGCCATTGCTGAGGCTGGCTTTGAACTCGCGATTCTCCTGTCTCAGCCTCCCTGAGTGCTGGGATTACAGGCTTGAGCCACCGCGCCCGGCTAAGATTGGCTATTTTCTTCTTGTAACAAACCTTCTTGGAAGGCACATTCCATTAACTTCAGCTTTTAGTATTGCTGTTATGAAGTCATCTGTCAGTCTACATTGTTCTCTTTGAAAGTAATCTATTGTTTTTCTTTAAAATTGTGCTGCATTTTTAATTCCGAAGTTTTAGTGTGAGGTGTCTAGCTGTGGATTTCTTTTTATTTGTCCTGCTTGAGATTTAAGGTTGGTATCTTTTTTGATCAATTTCAGGAAATTGATGGCTATTATCTCTTCTGTCTTTCCTTTTCAGAATTTGATTAGGTGTGTTAGATCTCCTCAAATCTGTGTTTTTGTTGTTTTCCATTTTTTTGTTTCTTTGTGCTACATTTGGGTAAGTACTTCTGATTTGTTTTCCAGTTTACTCATTCTTTCTTAGCTGTCTTTAATCTGTTAAACCCCTTTATTGAGTTTTTAGTTTCAGTAATATTTTTTGTTTTGTTTTGCTTTGGTACTTGGGTTTGAATTTAGGGGCACTTTACCACTGAGTACATCCTAGCCCTTTTTATTTTTATTTTGAGACAGCGTCTCTCTAAATTGCCCAAGCTGGCCTTGAACTTGTGATCTTCTTGCCTCTGCCACCTAAGTCACTAGGATTGTAGGTGTGTGCCATCATGTCCAGCTTGTATGTTGTTTTAGAACTTCTGTTTGGTTCATTCCCAAGTTTGCTAGATTACTTAAAACAATAATTTTTAATTCCATGTTTTCATTTTCAAGTCTTTTATTTTTTTAAGTCTTTTATTTCTTGATATGCATGAAGCATTGTTGTTTGATGATATTTCAAAGGTCTGCTTTCACTCTGCTGTTTTCCATCCCGCTCTTCCTTCACAGTGCCTGTTTCCTTTTGTGTGCCTGGTGTGCTGTTCATTTTCCTTGGGAAATTATTAATGGGAATTTTTTAGGGCTTGGATGAAAATGTGCACCCACCATGGGGGTAACCCTGGGCTTTTGATTTCTGTCTCTTTTTGATGTTTGAGGCTGTCACAACTGAAGCTCAAGTTCATTTGGTTGAGCAAATGCCTTAGGTTAAAAACAGCTTTGTATCTTTCTTACTTCTCCGTGTTTCTGTTTTCCTTGAGCTTTTTCGTCTGTGACATCTAGATTCTCTTGCCAGCTTATAGATGCTTCTTGGAAAACATTTCTGTATTTTATCTATAATTCTAGATCATTTTCAGGAGGGCTGGCCCAGTTCATCCGGTCCACTCTATTTTCAGAAACGTGCCACCCTATCAGTTGCATTTTAAAATCACATGGGTTTTCATTAGAGTTTCCACTGTTGTGTTCTTGAGAATCAGATGTTGGTCCTTATATCTCAGTATTATCTCTTCCCCTTCCCAGTCCAGACGTTGAAGGAGGTGGTTAATTTTCGTGACAGTCTTGGCATGAATTTAGGTGGAATCCTCTGTTGAGTGGTCCTTTTTTGGGGAGACTAACATGTACGTGCTCACACAGCATTGCCACCAGAATCACCTGGGCACCTTTTTTCTTTTAGCCCGACTTGACTTTCAGTTACTTTTTATTAAAAGAAATATAGGAGTTAGGCTTGATGGCACAGACCTGTAATCCTAGCTACTTGGGAGGTTGAGTCAGGGGGAATCACAAGTTCAAGGTCAGCCTGGGAAACCTAGCAAGACACTATCTCAAAATAAAAAATAAAAAGGGATGGGAGTGTAGCTCAGTGGCAGAGCATTTGCCTATCATATCTGAGGCACTGGGTTCAATCCTCAGCACTGCAGAAAGAAGAAAACAACAACAAACAAAAATATATAAAAATGTACGTATGTATGTGTATGTTTGTATGTCCACATATTTGTGTGTATATGTATATACATGTATATGTATGAAATAATCCAGAAGTGACCTCAAAGTGTTCTCTTGTGAACTGCCCTACTTCAATGCATTTTAAATTTTATATGCCATTCCTTTTAGTTTGGAATTGTTACGGGCTTCCAGACTTTTATCTGTAATAAACTAGTTTTCAGAAAATCATCAGACTGTATACAGTAGTCCAGAGGCACCTTAGCATGATGACCATAACCCTTGGTAAAGCCTTTCTGTGATCTGAGTGATTAAACTGTCATTCCTGCCAACAGCCACGCTGGTCTTGGATTGATTTAGGTGTCTTCACTGGAATCCCTCATTTCAAACAAAGTCCTTGCTCATCTCCCACCCCACACACATCTTCTTGTTCATCCTTCTGCCAGTTGAGTCCTGTCAAAGCTGAGAGATGCTTCCATTCATGATGGAGGCTTGTCTCTTTGGTCCACAGAACCTCTTATTGGTCACTTATCTGTCACTGCCAAAGTCAAGGTCTTACTTCGAACAGATTTTTTTCCTGCAAATGTCTTTTGTTGCCTTAGCACCTCATGAAAAAGGAGCTTATTGTGTGATCTCTGCTACCTTGTAGAAGGAAAGAGCTTTGTTTTATAGATCCCAGGGAATGTTAAGGAAAGGTCTGTTTTCTTCTGTCTTCCCTACTGGAATCTGTACAAAACCATTCCTTTTTAACCTTTTCTGCTTTTTGTGCCTTGTTCTAGCTTATGTAAGGCCATTTTAGTAATAATTATGACCATACCCTAGATTCTGCCTTGCTTTGGCTCGTAATTTTAGCATCACACTCGGACGTCCAGGAGAGTGGGCCGCCTATCATCCTATTGAGCTGCTTCCTCCTCTCATGACCCTGTTCTCCACCTTTTGCTCCTCTCCACCAACTCCCATTCTATTTTTTTTTTTATCAGTCAGTTCTGGTTTAAAGCCCTCTTTGAAATCTGTTCTTTCCTTTATCATGTGGACCCCTTTCCTGTGGACTGGCTCTTTTTAGGGATGATGTCCCTGGGAGCTGTGCAGGCCCCTTCACAATAGACATTGTGGGAAAGGCAGATTTCAATCCCATCCGTGACCCCAATTCTTTTAGCTTTATTCCCAATATGCTGCTGCTCCTTGATGCAGTTGGTGTCATTTGCAGAAGCAGAATGGATTCTCTGTGATGAGAAATACAGAGTCATGGTCAAAGGCTTGGGCAAGTTATAAGGTCTTCCTTCTTTCTTTTTTGCTTATTGTTTTGGCACATGGCAGGGCTGGGTGTGCCCTGCAGAACATTAGATCAAGCTGGTGCTTGGTGACAGACACCATCACTGTTATTTTTTTCCTCTTGGGAATAGTAGGTGCTTACAATGGAAAAGTTTCCATTCCCAGTGACTTTTTCCCTCCTAGCTGTATCAGAGGAAGAATGGAGGAAAGAGGCATCCCTGTACGCCATTCTTTTATGTTGTCTTTTCCGTTGCCTGTCCACCTACCTCATGGGTGGGCAATATGCTCTCGTCCCTGACTGTTTCTGAACATCAACCTTGGTCAAAGAGACTTCCGCGGTCTTCAGCTCCATTCTTTCTCCACACACAGCCCAGGAGAACCCAGAATTAATTCTGGACAAATTAGGAACAAGGAATGTTTTGAAAGCTATGGGTGCATTGGCTAAGGCAAAATTGTAATATTTGACAATTATAGGAACTTTATTTTCTAGGTCTAGATCACTAGAGAGATCTTTTTCTCCCCTCTCATTCTGGAATCTGCCTCATTCCAGATATATTTCTCTGACCTTTTTAGCTGCTGAATTTCACATAGGTTCCTAGTGCAAATCTACCTGTTAACTTGCCTTTTGATGGTGGTGCTTGAGTTCTTAATCTCATCCTGCTTGACGGATTCCTGGTTTTGCCTTCTCTTATCTCTAGAGTTCGGAGGCCTTTGTCTCTCTGCTGCTTCCCCCTCTCCTCCTTTTTTTCCTCAAGTGCCCCTGTTTGGGCTCCCCTCATCCCTCCAGCTTGGCTACCTGTGATGTTCCCATCTTATCCTGTTTCTGTAGGTGTTGGACAATCAGATAAAGAAAGACTTGGCAGATAAGGAGAGTCTGGAGAACCTGATGCAGAGACACGAAGAGGAGGCCCACGAGAAGGGCAAGATCCTCAGCGAGCAGAAGGCGGTAGGTGGAAAGGCCCACAGAGCTGAGTTCTCAAGGAGGGTTTTAAAAACATGCCAAGAATCACTCATTTGAGGTGACTCCATTTCACCTGCGTAATCCTGGGGTGTTTGTAGTAATACGAACTTTGAAACTGCTTCCTGTCCTGGAGGCCACGGAGCTGTGGTTCCAGGTGGCCGTGTTTGCTCTTCTCTGAAACTCATGCTCATCTGTGCCCACTAGGATGTGGTCCCTCAAATGGTCCTGGTTCTCCTGCATCTCTCCCCTTTCCAATCCTCACAGGCCATTGTTTCAGAAACTGGCCGCTCATAGAATTCACCTGTGATGCTTGTTAATGCTGTATTCATATTGCCTCAGACCCTGATGACTTTCCACATCAGAATCTCTAAGGGAGGGTCTAGAGAAGTTATAACTTTAACTGGCACCCACCCTGCCCTACCCTGGTTCTCATTCAATAAGCTGGGGAAACTCTGAAGTAGAAAAATAGATACTGTAAATGTGGACTTGCCCATTGAGGTTAGAGGCTCCTGCAGGCGCAGCCCACCTGTGGATGATAGCTGGGTTGTAAAGAGGTCTGCTCCTTACAGGAACCGGATGCCAGGTTCCTGAGCAGGTCCTTCTGTGTGCTTTTAATGCCAGCCACTTAGCTAGTGTGAAGACGTTTAATTTTGGTTGGAAAAACAACTGAGCGCCATCTGTTTGGTGACATCTGTGATCTTCAGGGTACAGACCTTGGGTGCACTTGTTACCTGTGGCCAAACTGCTGGCATTTCAGATGAGACTTTTACCCAGGTTCAGCTGGGCCGCATGAATCCTATTCTGGGGTAACTCTGAGTTGTGAGGTGTCAGAGGTCCCTGTGTTTCAGATGATCAATGCTATGGATTCCAAGATCAGATCCCTAGAACAGAGGATTGTGGAACTGTCTGAAGCCAATAAACTGGCAGCAAACAGCAGTCTCTTCACCCAAAGGAACATGTAAGTATTCAGGTTGTAACTATGTTTTTATGCTTTGGTCTTCTCTTCTGGCACTTAAACTCTGTTTTTCTTCTCTCGGATGGAGCTGGAGCAGATTTAATTACTCCTGTACTTTGGCCCAGCCCTCCTACACATGTATAATTTTGTCCTCTTTAGTGGTCTCACTTCACCATGGCCTTTCTTTTGAGTTGGCTTTTCTTAAAAATGCTTCAAATTACCACCTCACATTAGAGTGTTTTGCTCTAATAAGACTGTTTATCGTTTGCTTTTGGGAAGCTGCTGTCCTCCTCTCCCAGTCCTGCCTCTTGCAATGAGAGGTGATCTTGTGTGCACTCCACTGGGCATTGTTTTGCTGTGGTTAGGCTGTGCCCAGGGCAGGAGGGCTGGGGTTCAGCAGAGACTGTCTTCAGGAGCACTCGGATCATAATCTCTTTACCCAGAGAATTACAATCTCTGTGATTGTGATTTTTTTCCTCTTAGGTCCCCATCTTAATCTTAAGCAGTTTGGCGGGTTGGTTTTTGGTCTTTGAGTCACGAGGTTTGCGATACTTGTAAGCAGTTTGGTGGAGAGGAGGAAAGATAGCATTCTTTCTTCACACTCCCCTTTCTTTCCCAGAGCCTGTGTTAATGAGTTCCTGGGGGCATGCCTATACTCTGAGGAGGCCCCTCTCTGCTCTCCTATAGCAACTCCCAAAGAAAACACTGAAACGGCCTACCCCATGAGGGAAACGCTAGCATCTTCTGCATTTGTCTTGACCATCCATAACCCTATAGGTGAGGGACTCTGAGCAGTGGTGACTAAATGTTTCTCAGGTTTTCAGGCTTGGCTCATGCATATGAGGCCAAATCAGGAGGGAGATAACTTGGGAACGACCACAGTCCGCTTAATGAGGACCCGTGTCTCACTCTGTTTCTATCTGTCCTGAGGAGACATGTTCACCTCTGATGTGGCTAAGATTTTGTTTGAATCCTCCCACCACCCCTACCAGGAAGGCCCAGGAAGAGATGATTTCAGAGCTCAGGCAACAGAAATTTTACCTGGAGACCCAGGCTGGGAAATTGGAGGCCCAGAACCGAAAGCTGGAAGAGCAGCTGGAGAAAATCAGCCATCAGGATCACAGCGACAAGAGTCGGCTGCTGGAGCTGGAAACAAGGCTGAGGGAGGTGAGAGCCAGGGGCGATCTCCTGAGGTTTTATGAGGGGGTGGGGGGCTTAGACCCCAAGCCAGCCAGCTTCCAAGCATAAATCAGTACATATACAGGTGGCATTATGTATGGTGACTAAGAACAGACTGGAGCCCATGGATCTGGCTTAGAATTCACCTCCACTCCCCATTAGTTTTGTAATCTCTTCTTTAGTTTTGCAAGCTACCCAATCTCTATGCTTTTGTTTCCTCATCTGTAAAATGTCAGTGATAATTATCTACTCTTAGGTTCACAGGGGATTATGTAAATTGGTACATCTGTCATATGGGAGTGGGGTGATTCCTCCTTTGGCAGGATGTAAAGAGGGCCACACCATGTAGTCCACACACGCTGCTTAGCAGTGCCAAGTGTGTAGTGCGGGTCATTGACAGTGACAGAGGTCTCACAGCAATAGGTGAAGGTTAACAGACACAGCCAAGCATAGGCTGGCTTGACGGAGGTAGTTCTCTTCAGAGATTCAAGAAAGCTGGGAAGAGAAACCAGGTCTTTGAGAGGAAAATACAGCAAATTTGGCTGTAGCTATATTGAGATTGGTTGAAGCCATAGTTACATTTGTGTTTTCACTGTGGATTTGTTAAATTCCTGCTGTATGCCAGTTATCAGCTTGGGTATACAGTGTTGATGACAGGCGGGTTCCTGATCCTGGGGGTTTTCAGCCTGGTGGCCAGGGTTAGCTGGAGTTGCAGAGAGAAGTTGCTGGAAGTTGGATGCCAGGACGGGGAGTGAAGGCAACATCTAGTGCACAGTAGGTGCTCAGATGTTCGTGATGGAGTTCTTTGAAAAGCTGATAATCTTCCTTAAGGAAAAGAGTGTTAATCAGACAAGTCTGAAGACCAGACCTTGAGGCATGCTCATATTGAGGTGTGTCTTAATTTGTATTGGAATATTAAAATGAAGCCACTTATCCAAAAGGACAGAAAAAAAAGTATGATCTAATGTTTTTTGGGAGTTCAGATCCTCCATTAGGATCATCTGGAGTGTTTTAAGATGCAGAGTTTTTTAAGTCATCTTTACCTTTTAAAAATGACCTTGGAGCCGGACGCGGTGGCACACACCTGTAATCCCAGTGGCTCAGGAGGCTGAGGCAGGGGGATCTTGAGTTCGAAGCCAGCCTCAGAAAAAGCAAAAAAAGTGCTAAGCAACTCAGTGAGACACTGTCTCTAAATAAAATACACAATAGGGCCGGAGATATGGCTCAGTGGTTAAATGCCTCTGAGTTCAATCCTCTGTAACTACTCCCCACCCCAAGAAAAATTAAATTGGAAAAGGGTAAAGGAATTTGCATTTTTAAAGAAAAATTTTTTTAGTTGTATATGGACACAATACCTTTATTTTGTTTATTTAGTTTTTTTATCTGGTGCTGGGGATAGATCCCAGTGCCTTACACATGCTAGGCAAGTGCTCTGCCACTGAGCCACAATCTCAGCTCCAGGAATTTGCGTTTTTAACAAGCACTCTGAGTGATTCTTGTTCTCCCTGGAGTTGGAGAATCCTTGTTCTAGGTTGTCCGGAAGCCTTAGGTGATCTTGTTTACTTTTCCTGGCAGAGTCAGCCTTAGGGTGTGAGTGTACATAACCTAGGCAGAGTTCTTCAGCCTAGGAACTGGCTGTCTCTCGCCTTCCCTTTCCATGCACACGTGTGTTTCCAAGTCTGTTCTGCAGCTGTAGCACATCTGGATAGTTGAAAAGTCCCCAGGGAAGCTTGTTGCTTTTTTTTTCTTTTTTTTAAATTAGTATAATTAGTGCCCCAATGATGATAGAATGAAACTTAAAATGTTTCATGAGAGGCTCCAGGCTCTGTATCCTCCCTGGGCATTTAGAATCTAGCTCTGAATATAACAAGGCCAGTCCATCTTCCCTTGGCAACATCTGCTGTTGAGACTGAGAGCAGGGGCCCTAGACTCAACCCAGGGGCGCTGGGTTCTTCTTTCATTGTCCAGTGTCTGGCTCAGTCACGACTGCTCTGTGACTTGCCCTTTCCCACCTCTCGTGGATTTGCCGAGGGGCATTGGAGACTTTCAGTCTTGCTTTCAGGCACCAGTGCTCTGACTGCTGGCATTTTAAAAGACGTGCTTTAAGGCACAGTCTTTGCTAGCATGGACTCGAGCCAGTGTTCCCGAGTTCGAAAGCTACCCCTGGCATTTTTTAGTTACATGACATTTGCCCAGTGGTCTGACATCTCACTGCCATAGTCTGCTTGTCTGTAAGTGGAGGTGATGACATACCTCTCTTGCTGGGTTTTTACGAGGTGCAGTGAGTTTATTCATACCATGTCTGACACGTTGTAAGCACCTTTGCTGCTGTCACAGCACTGTTGTCGTTGTCATTACTGGAGAGACTTCAGAGTCTGTTTTTCCCGCTGGTTTGCTGAGGAGCTCAAGATCTGGATCACCATCCAGGCCTTCCTCATGAATTTCTGACCCGTTGTTGCAGGGACATTGGATATCTCCACCTGATTGTCTCCCATGGAGCTCAAGGTCAATGCCTAAGATGGGATTTCTGACCTTTCTCCTCACACTGGCCCTTTGTCTCCCCTTCCTGTTGTAGCCAGCCGTCTCACTCTGCAGTACACCTGTCCAGAAATGCAGCAGACAGCTTTGACTCCCCTCCCTCCTCTGTTCACTGCCCCATCTCAAGTTGACTACTAGATCCTGTTAGTTAAGGTTTTTGCAAATCCTCCTTCTCTTTATGCCTGCGGCCTTTAGAGTCGGATGCCACCTTTGCTGGGGAGCCTTCTCAGCAGGATGGCTCCTCTGTGGCCCCACAACCTGGTGTGCTGAGGTCACCACTTGGGTTTTTCTTGGCAGTCCCCTTAGACTGTGAGCTCCCTGAAGGCAGAGGACATCTCTTATTTGCTTGGCATTGGTCCCTAGGACAACCTTGCCAGTGTGTGTTAGGTCAGTAGAAGCCCAATGATCTCGTTCACCTCTCTCTATTTGAGGGTCTGGCTTCCCCTGTCTGGAATTTTTTATCCCTCTTATCTGCTTGTTTGACCCTTGTAAATTCAGATTCAGAGTTTGCCCCCCTACCTCTCTGCTGGGTTCCCATCAAATCCCCACGTGTCCTGACTGTTGTACTGACCACAATACAGGGAGCGATTGGTTTTTATTTTCTCCCCAACATGAAGGCAGAGACTGTCTTTCATCTCCATATTCCTTTTGCTGAAATGAATACATTTCAGCAGTCGAGTGGATGAAATGTTGAGTAGGGTGGTGGACAGATAGGCAGGTGGAGAGAACGGTTGCCTCGAAATGTGAAACAAATGCGGGGCACCTAAAGAGAACAAATCAGAGCAAGAACAGTTAAAATAAATACAATTCACTTGCGTTCCATTTGCATTCTAGTTGAAGGCGTCCCTGTTACTAATATTATGCTGTGTATATTCCTTTACTTTTTAAGTGTTTCCAAAAAGAATAATTGTAGTAATTTTTATTTGAGATTCTTCCTTGTGGTTTTTCTTTTGAAGAGTTCCCAGGCCTTTGAGTATTCGTAGGTAGGGATGGTTAGTATGTACAGTCTTGGTATCCTCAGGGCCTTGGTTCCAGGAGCCCTCAGTGATACCAAAATCTGTAATTGCTCAAGTGCCTTTTAAAATGGAGTAGTATTTGCATAGAACCTACGTGCATCTTCTTATATACTTTAAATCATTCCTAGATTATTTAGAAATACATAATACAATGCAAATGCTGTGTAAATAGTTGCTAGAATGTATTATTTACAGAATGATGACAAGTCTGTACATGATCAGTAAATGTGCAATTTATTTTTCTCCAAATATTTTCAATCCATGGTTGATTGAATTCAGGTAGAAGCCATGGATCTGGAGGGCCAGCTGTGTATCCTCCTATATGCTCCCAGTCCTGTTGATTTCTGAAATGCTTGCAAGTCAGACTCATTTTCTTGCATTTCCCTGCCCCTAGTGAGCACTGAGAAGATGGTTCCAAGAGCAGGTTTCAGCTGTAGGTCAAGCAGCCTGTAGGGTCTTCACTTTCTCTGTGTCTCATCCTCTCAGGTCAGCCTGGAGCATGAGGAGCAGAAACTGGAGCTGAAGCGCCAGCTCACAGAGCTGCAGCTGTCCCTGCAGGAGCGGGAGTCCCAGCTGACGGCCCTACAGGCTGCCCGGGCCGCCCTGGAGAGCCAGCTCCGCCAAGCTAAGACTGAGCTGGAGGAGACGACAGCAGAAGCGGAGGAGGAGATCCAGGCTCTCACGGTAGGTCTGGAGGCTCAGATGGTCTGGGCTAGGGTGAGTGTGGCACTGAGGACCTTTGCTCAGTCTTAGAGATTCCAAGAGGGAACCATCTAGAAAGAGAGGTAATGGGCAGCAAATTGGCTCATGTAGATTTTGCCTATGTTGGAATTAGTGTATTAGCTTGACTGATAATGTCTGAGTTTTCCTTAGTACCTTGAAAAATTCCTCCTTTATTTGTGTTTCTTTCATCTTTTTAAAACAATCATCATTATGTTATAAATTTTGATTTAAGCCAGTCTTTTGGCCTGGGTCTTCTGCATTAGTTTTTAATAGTCATTAAAATAATAATAATAAACAATAACAATAATGGTTTTCTATCTTACAGTAGTCTTGCTGCCATATTTCTATTTTTTTGTTTTGGTTAAACTCATTGGTATTACCTTTTTTTTTTTTTTTTTAAGCTGGAGATTCTGCCTCATGTCCTTTGCATGCCCTGCCATGAGCTGGATCGGAAAGTCTTCCCAGTCAGAGATTCTCTCTCTAAAAGGGCCCTGTCTTCCCTGCTCTTTCTGAAAGACTGATTTACTCAGATGGATTGTGTTTTCAGGAGGCAGAACTTAGAGGGGTTTCACACTGGATTTGGAACTTGGTTCTTTCTGGAAGTTGGAAAATGAGACTCTTTAGTCCTTTTCCCTCAGTCATTCCCACCTCATTCTCAGGTTAGGGCCTAACCCAGGCTAACAAAACTTGCAAGAGTCTTAAAAGTAAATTGCCAAATCATCAGCTCAGAGAGATACAACTGCCAAGTTAACAGGGCATTCTGGGTTGGCCAGTCTTCCTGTTTTCTTTCCCCTTTAGGGAAATCTACACAGAAAACCCCATTACTCTTTGAAGGCTGCTTGGTGGGCCTGGATTCTGAGCCTAGAAAGCTGAATGTGTCTTAATGGCTAATGTCTGCCACACACACACATTTCTCCTAGTAACATCCTGTACCTGCCAAGCAGATGGGCACACTCATGCCTTCTGGTCAGGGTGCCCTCTCCTGTGGGCAGGGCACAATGCAGCTGATTGGGTTTAGTGTTTTCTAAATGGGTACCTTGTTCATTCTGATTTGACTTGGATGCTGGCCTTACCTCCATCAGCTAATATCTCTAGACCTCTCTGAGTGGGGTTATACACATGCAAAGCTTTATGATTACCTTGTTTGAAAGTAGTTGTGTGTGTGTGTGTGAGTGTGTGTATCTTTAAACCAATTTTATTCTTAGAAGTTATCTCCTGCTGTTGGATTTGGGGATCCCAGTGTTGGAACCAAATTGGGAATGTGATCTTTTAGTGCCAGAGTCTTTGTGGACTAATCAGACACACAAAGGCTTACATGATCCTGGTGGAAAGTACTTGTGCAGCCTAGACTGTCCAGGACTCATACCAACTCTGGATATCAATTGAGACTTTAAATTCCATCATCTATATGAGGATACTCATTCAGTGATGCCTTGTGCTCCCAATATTTAGTTTGGAAAAAATTGTCACGAAAGCTCTTTGTATGTTCTGCTTTGTTTTAAAATGGATCAAAAAACAGTGGCAAGAGACAAAAACAGTAAAACAGGACACAAGAATGAAAAGGCAAAGAAAAAATAAGTGCACTGAAAAGCAAAGTGGAGCTAAAAATGAAAGTGATCTACAAGAGTGCGTGCAGAGAAGGCCTGGGCCCTTGCTGGGCGGGTGGGTGGAGAGACACACAGCATTTCTTAGCAGCTACAGAGAGACACCTAAATGTGAACCTCTGTTGTTTAATGCATTGTATATTGATACTTGCCCCCTGTATAAACACCCAAGCTCTGAAAGAAAGACACGTCAGCAATGTAATCCATATTTAATGAGCACTTGCTACCTGCCCAGTGCTACAGCTTTAGCTTTTCTCTCCAGGGAATTGGCCTGTAATTCCTCAAGTCCTTTTCCTTTGGAGCAGCTGAGAAGGACAGTTTATCTTGCTGCTCTGTTGGAATTAGAGGGCAGGTGCTGGCCGTGTATCTTATCCTGCCCCTGTTTGCAAGGAGGAGGAGGATATAAAATAGAGCATGTGTCACTGCTGTTTATCTGTTCAGAAATTAGTCCTTTAAATCCTGTCTTGCTGCTGGTTGGGATGTGCTGTGTCTAATGGCTGCTAGAAGCCTAGCACAGCAGCAAGTCACGACTTAATTTAGTCAGATGAGCTCACTGCCTCAAAGCATCATCTTAAAAACAAAAAACAAAAAACAAAAAAACTCCTAAGGTCTCAAAACCAGAGCTCTATCACTCTTGCAAGATGAAGGTGCTGTATTGTTTAAAGTGATGGCAGAAGTGCCTTGCTGGTAAACCTGTCCTGTGGCAATCCAGACCGCATATCAGTATGCTTTAATCCAGTTCTGAGGCTATGGGCATTTCCTCTTCCTCCTCCTTGGATGTCCCATACACCAGGTGGCTTGGTTGTTTTTGTGCTCAAGAGTATATTTTTCAATAGAAAAAGAAAGTGGTCACAAATGTAATACTTTCCTATTGTTTGAGGCCCACGTTCAGACCTAACACAGGCATCAATCAAACTAAATGAGCCTAGATCTCAAATGATCTCCTAGGAGGTTTGTGTGCTTCGCAGCATGATGTTTTATCAATAAAAGGGAATGGTCAAATGGGCTATTATTGTTTAATTCTAAGAGGCCTCCATCTCCTATCCTGGAAGGAGCAGTTACCTTGTTTGGCCTCCGCCCCTGGGTTAAATTAGGTGGAGCACAGTTAAATTGAAGGTCTCCTTTGAAGAAGATTGGCAGGGGCAACTGGGAGGCCATTGTTGGCCTTTCTAATGCTTTCGTTCTTCCCACTCTCACTTTGCCCATCCTGCTAATTGCATTTGCATTGAAATTGGCTATTAAAAGCTGAGATTGAGTCAAGGTAGAGACCAACAGAGTCAAATTTAAACAGAAACTTGCTTTTAAAGATAACTTTATTACATATTGGTAGAAAAGAGAGTTTTTGTTTTCATCTGGACTTGATATTTAAGACTCCATTTGATCCCTTTGTCTAGGGAAGAGAATGTGAGTCTGCACTGTTTACAGTGCACAGACATGTCATATGATATGTTACTTTGAGTGGGACAGCCTGGTAGAGGACATGTGCTTTGTGAACACCAGCAAGGCCTGAGGGACATGCTTTGCACTCCTGCCCCCATGTTCTTTTACTGATTCAGTCAAGCAACGAGATGAATAATCAAGTCCTAAGCCAGGAAACTAATAAAAAGAATCCTTCTCCTTGCATAGCAGGATTACAGGATCCCAAAGTCATCCTTTTTGATTCCTTAAAATCATCAATCAGTGCATGCTCTCATTCTTTTACATAATTATCAAGCCCTGTATTTAATTAGCAAGCCATCAGCATGATAGTCAAGATGTGAAATCTGGGGCATGAGAGGTGACATTCCTGCTAGGTGCCTGCCCACCAGGAAAGGGATAGATTGCGTGGAAGCCTGAGGGTTCTAGAATCCTGACTGTGGACCCCAGGAGGTGGTCAGATATCTGTAGGCTGGTTTCCTTTCCTCATTTCTGCAAGTCTTCCCTCTAATCATGGTCTCATTATAATTTCCTTTACTTTCTTCCTCTCGTAGCTTTCCATAAAAAATTCCCAAAAGAGAGTGTCTGTGGTCCTCAGGCAAGGCCAGCTGCAGTTTGCTCGATCCACCTTGAGGCCACCCATGTCCTAGGCCAGTGATTTTCAAGTGGGTCTGTGGATCCCTGGTGGTTCTGAAGGTCAGACCATTTTTGTAACAATACTAAGATGTCATTTGACATTTTTTTAATGTTTACATTTATACTCTCTGGGGTCCTCAATAATTTTTAAGTGTGTGATTATTCCCTGTAGCACCTAATACATAATTAGCATTCCTGTTTTTCACTGAGGGAATCCAAAGCTTATCTTATGTTTACTGACCTTGTATATTTTATTTTGTGACCTTTGGATTTTGTTTTTTCTTACTCAGATCAATTGAATAGTTTAGTGCTTATAGTATTTCCAGCATCCATGACAGAATCAGTTCTTCATTTAGTGTTTGTTTCATAATCAATAATAAATCAGAAGTCCTAGTGACTGTAGTTTATTACATTGTACTTTCAGAAAGTATTGCTATTTGATGTGTTGAAATGATCCAAAAGCCATATGGTTCATTTTAATGGAAATGAATCCTTATTAGTGATTGAAATTTTGGACTCCAATGGGACAGATAAATAAGTTTTTAATGGTGCAGTGTTATTTGGAAACTTTGCTGTTAATAAGAAAGTAGAACATAATAGGAAAGTGGAACAGTGTTTTTGTCTCCATGTATAGGCTAGTGAATTTTTTTTATGATCACTGTTTTATGCTTCAAAGGAGTATACCCTTAGCTTCTCATTTGTCTTTGAAACATTTCACATCAAATAGTCCTGTAGAGCAGGTGTTGGCAAAGTACAGCTAGTAGACCAAATTCATTCTGTCACCTGTTTTCTGTAAATAAAGTTTTATTGGAACACAGCCGCATCCATTTACATATTGTCTATGGCTGCTTTTGCTCTATGAGTTCAGATTTGAGCAGATCAAAGGGCCTGCAAACCCAAAATATTTCCTGTCTGTTCCTTTAAAAAAAAGGTTTGTTGACCCCTGGCCTAAAGTTTATTAACATAAGGGCTTATGCTCCCTCTAGGAAGGATCCTTGCCTTTTGTCCCAGGTGATCTTGGACTGTACTAGAGGGGGTTGGGTGGTCCTTGGGGCCAGGCTGCTGCTGGCTCCTGGCTGCCTGTGTTATTGATCACAAATGAGATTTCAACAGTAGTGCAGATGGCCATGTTCTTTTGTTGGATAATTACCACCATAACAGAATATTGAGATGATTATCTTATAAAGAGGAAAAGCTTATTTTGGCTCACAATTTTGGCCATTCCAGTCCATGACTGATTGATTCCTTTTGTTTGGGCCTGTGGCAAGGTAGCACATGGTAGGAGTACATGGTGGAGCAACACAGCTCAACTCGTGAGCAGAAAGCAAGGATGGAGGTAGACGATGAGGCCAGGGTCCCCAGTTACTTTCAAGGGCATGCCCCCAGGGATGTAAGGGCTTTCCACTAGGTCCTACCACCTAAAGGACAACAGAACCTTCTTTAGTGCCACCCTGTGGACTAAGCCTTAACACATGGACCTTTGGGGGGACATTCAGTATCCAGACTATAGCACTCAGCAAAAATCTGATTGAAATTTTTTTTGAAAAATTATGATTCATTAATTTAGTCCATTAAAAACATGGACAAATTATTTGGGAAGTTGATTTTAACTTATTTATGGATCTGTCCATGTAACTATCTGTTTTTTCTTTGTTTTACCATTTATCCAGTGCTCTTTATTCTTTTGTGTGGGTCCAAATTTGTGGTTGTCATTTTCCTTCCAACCAAAATACTTCCTTTAACACAGTGTCAGTCTTCTGGTGACAAATTCTTTCAGCTCTGATATGTCTGAGAAAGCCTTTATTTCCCTTCATTTTTTGAAAGATATTTTTTCTGGGTATAGGATTCTAGGTTGATGTTTTTTGTTTTTTTTTTTTTCTCCTGACTTTTAATATTTAAAAGATTTTGCTATACTGTCTTCTAGCTCATCCCATATACCATCTTTTATGATAAATCTGTCTTGTCTTTGTTTCTCTTTATGTAGCAGTTCTTTTTATCTGATTTAAGATTTTCCTCTTTATTTGTGGTTTTAAGCAGTTTGATCATGATGTACTTCAGGTTAATTTTCTTCATTTGTTTTTTTTTTTGTGCTTATGGTTCATTGAACTTGTTGCATATGTGGGTTGATGGCTTTCATCACCTTTGGAAAATTTGTGGCCATTATTTCTTCTAATATTTTTTTTTGTCTCACTTATCTACTTCTTCAGAGACTAATTATGTGGATATTAGGCCTCTCAAAGTTGTCTTACAGCTCACTGATGCTCTAATCATTTTTATAAGTCTCTTTTTTCTATGCTTCATTTTGCTTAGTTTCTATTGCTGTGTCTTCAATTTACTGATCTTCTCTTCTAAAGTGTCTAATCTGCTATTATAAGCTTACATTAGTTTATGGGAAATATACATAATAGATCTAAAATTTTTTAGTTGTTTTAAGATCTTATGGAGAGCCTTTGGTGGTGGTGGTGGTGGTGTTTTTTAAGAGAAGGACCACTTTTACCTCTGCCTGAAACTGGGTAGTTCTTTGGGTTTTCATAGCTCAGCAAGTGATACCATAATGTATGCCATTTCTCAAGGATGTCTTTGATTCCTCTTTTGCCTCCACTCTCAAGCTATCTGCAAATCCTTTCAGTTGGGAATGTATACAGTCATCTCTTGATATGGTGGGGGGTGATTCTTAGCAGGACCACACCTCACACATACCAAAATCTACAGATGCTCAAGTCCCTTATATGAAATGGCTTAGTATTTGCATAGAATCTATGTACATCTTCTCATGCACTTCAAATATAGATTACTCAAAATACCTAATACAATGTAAACACTATGTAATTAATTGTTATGGTATAGTGTTTAGGAATAATAACAAGAAAATATATATATATATATTTAATAGAGGAGCAAATTTTCCCCCCTTATATTTCCTGTTCATAAGTGGTTCTGTGAATACAGAACCCGTAGATAGAGGACCAACTCTATGCTGTATTTCATTGAATTTAAGGCATCTGGTGCATTTTATAGTCTTTTTAGAGATGAACATGCCCTGATTTAATTGGTACACTTTTTCTTTCTTACTGATATGTACAATAGTGATAGGCCTTAATAATTGATAGCCAGTTAAATCTGATGGGTTATGGTATCTTAGCAAAAGCTTACTAAGTGCTCACTTTTACTACCCAAGGCACATTCTGATGTTTTCTGTCCTGTTTATTCTATTTCATAGAATATAGCAAACCAAAACCAAAAACCAAAACAAGAAGCCGCACTTTCCACGCTTGCCATTGGGTTCCAGTCTGGTTTGGAAACCCCCTGTGGCTACTCCGCACTGCACTTCATCAGATACACCAACCCTTTCTTGCCTGGGGACTTTACCAATGCTGTGTCCCCTGCCCTTTCCTGTATTTTGCAAGGTTGGCTCCCCCTCCTCTAGGTTTCAAGGGAAACGTTACCTCCTCAGAGGAGCCCTCCTTGAGCCCCTTATCTAAGCTCCCATCTGCTCTCCTGTTCTTTTTCACTGACCCCTTTTTGTTTCCTTCACAGCATTTGTTCAGTCTGTAATCGTGTGCTTATCTTACTTCCTGTCTCCTGTCACCAGAATGAAGGTGCAGGCCACATGTCCCTACCACACACTGTTAGGCATACAGCATCCACTCAAAAATTTTTTGTCAACTCAAGCAAATACTACTGTTTTGGAGCAGCTTTGCCTCAGAGAATACCTGTTTGTTTACTTCAAGGTTAACGTGAGATTTTCTGAACCTCAGCAGCTTTCAATTTAAAAGAAGGAAAAGTTTCTACTTTTTCCTGGCAATTGTCTTGTGTCTCTGCATGTGTGTGTGTCTGTGTGTGTGTGTGTGTCTAGAAGGCTGGGGAGGAGTTGTTTGGAGGGAAGAGGGAAAGCTGCTTCTTGTTTCAGAATGAGGAGTAGGACAAATGAAGGAGAGTCCAAACCGCATCCTTTATTGCTTTTTTTCCTTTTCTTCAGAGGTCCCTAGCTGTCAATAGGAATGTAAAAAATATCTGTACAGGGTGTGCGTGTGTGGTCTCGGTAGTCCATTGTTATTAACATAGCATTGTATATTCCTGTAACTTATGTCTGATGTGGGGAATTACTTAATGAGTGAGTTCTTTGTGGAACCGGTGCTGGGGCTACTGCAACAGCACTCTTGGCTTTCCAGGCAAATTGCTGTTCTCTGTATTTGACCCATAGCATGTACATGAAAAATTTATAATCAACTTCTTACCTTTTAGGCGCATAGAGATGAAATCCAGCGCAAATTTGATGCCCTTCGTAACAGCTGTACTGTGAGTATTAATTAACCAAAGATGGCTAAAATACTATGCAACTAAATCATAGAAGGAAAAGGAGACATCTCTTTATAATACCAGTGACTGGATGTTGATATGAACTTGCAGCGTGAAGCAGATAATGCAGTCAAATTTATCTGGAGTTTTTGAGCCCCAGATAACTAGTTTCTCAGAGTTCTACTCATTTTTAAAAAATCAAAACAAGACCATTCTTCATGTTTGGGGGAAGAAGATAGCTGGAGTGGTCAGAATAATTCTCATTGTGGAATTGCCACCAGACCTCAGCAACCACAACGGAAACTCCAGGGCTGTTACTCCTTCCACAGTGTGGAAGGTTCCAGGGCCAGCCCAGGCCAGAGACTCCAAATGCCAGGGACAGTTGTATCCACAAGACTTCTCCAGCCTGCTGTCTCTGTTGAGAGTAAAGACCAGCTCATTCTCCTGTGCACCTAGGTGTATCGACTTCCTAACAGACACAGTCTGGCTTCCTAACATGCAAATTCAAGGCCTAGGCCCCTTTGTGCAAAGTTCCTTATATCGGGAGAAGTAAATTCTATTAGCAGATAAGCATCATTCATCGTTATATAATAGGGCAGAGTCAATGGAAATGCAGAGTCTATTTTTGATCAAAACGAAGGACAAAAATAGGCCCCTTTGAGAAGATGGGAGTGTTGTCCTTATCTGTGCTCCCATCTCTCTCCTTTGGTCTGCTCACACTTATTACCTTCTTAGTCCTTAGTGATATTGTCCTCGTTTGTACTTTTTGCATCTGTGAATTTCCAGGAACACCCCCCCTCCATACATATTTTATGTTTTTATAATGAGCTCTTTATTTCCTCTTTAGCTACTGTAACTGGGACATTAAGTCCTAACAGTTTGTGTTTTTTTTCTTAATTTAGGTAAATTGGGTACAAAATGCATATAGTGAAGTGCACAAAGTACACTAATCCTAAGTGTACAGCTCAGTGAAATTTTTACACCCATGGACAACTGTGTAATTATAGTACAGATCAAGATGCAGGATGTTGAGCTGGCTGCAGTGGTGCATGCCTGTAATCCCAGCGACTCAGGTGACTGAAGCAGGAGGATTACAAGTTCAAGGCCAGGCTCAGCAATTCAGCAAGGCTCTACGCAACTTAGTGAGAACCTGTCTCAAAATGAGAAGTAAAAAGGGCTGGGTAGGTGGGGAACCCTGGGTTCAATCCCCAGTAACCCCTGCTTCCCTACCTCACCCCCCACAAAAAAGATGCAGATGTTTTCCCCAGAAGCGCCTCTCAGGTACTCATTTCTCATTGGCATCCTTCACCCAAAGGGTTATTGGTATTTTGATCTCTGATACCATATATTAGTTTTGCCTATATTTGAACTTCATGTAAATGGAATCAGAGAGGATATGCTCTTTGGGGCTTAGTAGTTGTTGTTTTGTTTAAATTGTCTGTGAGGTTCCTTCATGTTGTTGCATCTGTCAATAGTTTGTTCTTTTCATTACTGTAGTATTTGCAATGTATGAATAGAGCTGTGTAGTTTGTTTATTGGTTCTCTTGTTGATGGACATTTGGGGTTGCTTCCATGATGCATAGACCTGTTTAGAAAATATTCCTGTACAGGTCTTTGGTGGCTGCAGATTCTTATTTTTGGTGAACTTATACCCACAAGTGGAGTTGCTAGGTCAAGAGATGTTTGGCAGACAGATTTTTGGTCTGTGTTTCCAAGTGTGCTGGCTGGATCAGGGTAGACTTGCCTTAAAATGCCTGTTGATTTCTCCATCCCTCCTGCTTTTCTGTATTCTCTTCTCTTCTGCTTAGTTTTTAGTTTCTTGTTGTCTTGGTTTCTTATTCTTACACCAGAGTTAATTTGCTTATATTACATACACATTCATGAATGATCACTGAGTAGAACATAGATCATTCTGATTCTTTTCTGTTGCTAAGTTTTCCTGAAACTTGAATGGTTTTAAAATACATTATTCGTCAATAATCTTGTTCTCTTTATCTGAAATTCTCCATTCTCTTTTTTTAGTTTTTCAGAGTAAGAATATAAAGGAATTATAGCTTTGTGGATATATAATTGGTTTACAATCAACCTAGTGAGTGTTATAATGTAGATGTACCTGTGAAACCAAAAGAATCAAAACAGTGAACATGCCCATTACTCTTAAAAGTTTCCCTGTTACCCTTTTGTAATCCACACTGCCCCCAATTTTAACAATTGGATGTTTATTTTTAGTGGATTGTGCCAGGATGTGGAATGAATTTGGTGTCTGGCTTACTTACATAATGTTTAGACTGTCCGCCTTTGCTTTTCTTAGAACAGTGACTTCTAACCATCGCTTCACTTACCTCTGGTATTCTGTGGAAAAGCATCTGGGGGACCTTCCCAAGTGGGATGGAGAACCTGAGAAAGTGACCCCCACTGCACAGGTCAGCTTGAGCAGCTGGGTGACTTCATGGTCCACACCATACACTCTGGAGTCATGCCCTGAGCTCAGATGATAACCTGGCCTCCTAGTAACCTATGTGATATTGTCCTCCCAAGCTTCCATTTCTTTGTAAAATGGGGCTAACATTGCTTACATCAGTTGTAATATGCCACTGTTTGTCTGATACATAGTCAATTTAACAACTGTTCTCTGGGTGCTGGGTGAAGGAAGAGAGAGAGCTGCTTAATTCCAGTGTACATTTAAGTTTCAGAAACAGTAAGTTTTAGGAAAAACTGAGTCACGGAGTTTGGTAATAGTACCTCCCTTGTAGGTCTCCTGCAGTGATTAGATGAGATGAGATGTGCTGAGCGCTTGCCCAAGGCCTGGTCCATTGGAAGCACTGAGCAGTGTTGGTCACTCTTACTTTATTATCATGGGCTAGAACCTATAGTTTGGAAAATGGCTCTTTATAAGGCTTGAAAACCCCTGCTTTAGAGCCACCTTCAGCCACCATAGCGGGTCTCAGTGATACTTTTGCAAGTTCAAGGCCCCTTTAAAGACGCTTTGGGAGAGGGTGGTGGATTGTTCCTTTCTTTTTGGTGCTGTCCAAAATTGTCCCTGCTAGGAAATGTCATCTTTGTTTCTGGTGAGAACTCCTTCCCATAATAGCTCAATTGATAGGAGCACCCAGTTAGCAGCTTTCAACAAGCTGGGAGCAATAACGATTTTCAAGCGCAGACCATTGCTCTATTTTGAAGGGATTTAAAAAAGGATTTGATTCAATCTGGCACCTAAAACCCTACCTAAGTCTGTTTTAGAGGGGAGTTGCTGGGCAAACATATGACACAGCTTTAATCATGAATCAATCTGTCAGCTAGAAGATTAAAAATAAATAGTATGCAAATAGCTGCCTTCAGGAAAGAGCGAGGCATTAAAATAGGATTTCAGTCCTGTGTGGTTTTAGCCTGATGCTCATTATTCGCCTGGTTTCTTCACCCCTAATGTGCCATCGGCATTCACCTAGCAGCTCACCTCTCCAGATTGCCTAGTTAGGTGTGAGGGGTCAACATCTCCTTCTCAGAACCACGAGGTTTGTACAACCACCTTGAAAACCAACAGACAACCCCAGACAGAGATTTTTATTTTTTAAAAAATTGGACACAGGGTAGATAATTCTTTATATCCCTGTTCACTCTTAGAAAACAACAGCAAGATTTTTTATCTGCAAAAATAGCACATAAAGAAGTTTGACTGGCCTCTGCATTAGAGAGCTATCCCCCTTGTCTTTACTGCTGAGATGGAATCAGCCTTATAGTTTGTCTTTTTTTACCCTCTATCCTTAGGGCTCAAAGGTTAGCAGACTCATAACGTAAGTCTGTCAATAAACGGATCACTCGCCCTTGGTATAGAGAGAGCGTAATCATGGCCACAAAACAGACTTAAGAGTTCTTGCATATGACTTGGTCCAAAAGCAAGAAGGGCTACCCTGAGTGGTTGATGTATCTATTCCATCATTTCAAGTTTCAAAGATCTGGGTAAAAAAAAAAAGGAACAAATAGCTCTCTTCCTGTTTGAGAGGAGCAGCATGATCTAGGGATAAGAGCAGAGGTTCTTAAGTTTGAGTGCCAGCTTTGAACCTGGCTTTGTTACCTACTCTCAGTGTGTTGCTGGGCAAGTCGCCTCGCTTCCCAGTTGCCCCAATTTCCCCATGTATAACACAGGAGTGAAATAATACCTACTTCAAAGGACAGCTTTAACATTGCCTGTTATACTTTGCTTTTTTAACTACCAGGACCATTAACTTCCTGCTTGTGTTTCAAGTCAGCTTTGTGCCTATAAACTCACTAATATGCATGTGTAGATGTGTCTAACACTTAACCACAACTCCAGCCACTTGAAACAGGTCCGCAAGCTGATGTGCTATGATGTGGGCAGACAGAACGTGTAAGAAATCTCCCTGAGTTAAAATCCCTGCACAGGAGCTTGACATGGACTCAGAATCTTCCTACTGTCAAATGGACAAAATAGGGACAATGGCTGAATATAGAACCAGCAATCACAAGCAGGGAGCAGGAATCAGAGGCATAAGACCCCTTGAAAACTGGGAGACAACAGGGAAATGGAAGGGCCCTTCCTATTCCAGTGGTTCCCCCTGCAGTGAAAGTGCAAATGAAAACCTCCCTCAACGACCTTTTCCATGTGTTTCTCCTTTAGCCCTTTATAACCTAATTCTGGGAGAAACTGAAGAGGTGGAAGAAATGGCCTCGTAGTATACTGTATTTTTTCCCCCACGGATGAAAGAAAGATATGTCATTTTGACTAGCGAGTAAATTTATATATTCTGTGAGAATTGTATATTCTTCTCTATGTTCTTTCCTATAGTCTGTTTCCCAAGAGGCTTGAAAAATTAAGTATCATTTCGGTCATTAGGGTTTTTTTTGGTAGTTGTAGATGGACAGAATGACTTTACTTTAATTGTTTCTCTTTATGTAGTGCTAAGGATCAAACCCAGTGCCTCACTTGTGCTAGACAGGCTCTCTGCCACTAAGCTACAGCCCCAGCCCCAGCCCCTGGTCATTAGTTTTTATTCCTTGTATTTCACAGGACACATTAAGGTCAAATAGTGTACAAGAAAATTAAAACAATACAAGTATATGAGAAGTCAGCCCAGAATGTACGTCTTGTCACAGGTGGAGAGACCACTGCAGCAAAGCCCAGGGTGGCTCATTTGGGTTCCACAATCCATTATGGAGCATGTCTCCCAGCTGGTTCGTCAGTCTCACTGTTTGTCTTTGGGGGAAAGGTAGAAGGAAGCACAGTAAAATGGCAGAGAGGTTTACAGCCCAGGAGTCAAAGTGTCCGAATGAGTGGGTCTGCTCCCTAGAGAAAGGGGCCAGTGGAACACGTGGCTGTGTTTGTCCACTGCCTCTGATTGTGGGAGCTTGACCCTGTCACAGAAAAGGTGACACAGTAACCTTCCAAGGTGTAACTGTCTGCTAGAAATGACAAAGATGTGTGTCTTTCCCCTTGATAAAGAAGGTGCCTCACCTACGAACCTAATACAATAACCTGTATCCCGCTCTGTAGCTGCCAGCGTGCCTCAGACCAAAATCAACATGGGCTTCGACATTAAAAACCAAATTACTACACCACTTTCCCTACATCAGGAGGCTCTCAGCTCAGTTAACAAAATGAAAAGCTGTGTTTCCAAGCCAAACACTGAACAAATGTCCTTAATTGATGTTCTCTGACTTTGTGTGTTTGGAAAGATTGTTTTCTTTGATAATCTGATAATTGATAATCAGAGGGGGTTAAAACAGGGAATTAGTTGTAGAAACAATGGTAACATTTCATAAAGTAAGTATACGCTAAAGACGTTTCCTTTTAATTTTCTTCTTTTTGTTGCATAAAATTTGAAAAAAATTAATTTACAGCCTGTATGCCTCATTCCAACTATTATTAGAAAATTGCCCTTAAACTTCTGAAGTATTTTATATAAAAGCTCTCTGCAAGCACTGATATTAAACCTCAGCAAAGAGAATAGAAAAGCTAAATGCACTGGAATTGAAGTCATTCTGCCATTGAGCAGGGGAATAAGTTAGCAAAACCAGATTAAATCTCTCTCAATAAAATGACAATTTCATATAGGCTGAGAGCTAACTGTAGAGTAAAATCCATTGAAGCGATGCCATAATGCAATATTGTATTTTCAGGATTATTCCAAGCTTCCCTTAAGATTTTTTCCTCTTGATTACATGAAATTAAATCCATTGCCTGTGATATTATTCAGATAACTCTCAGTATTCCTCCCTGTCAGTCTTCCTTGATAGGAAGTTGATTTTGCTCTCTGTGGCCATTTCTGATGATAGCATCCAATAGATGGTGTCTAGGTCATTAGCCTAATTAGATGATTGCAACACCTTGGCGAATTCCTCCTTCCTCAGCTTGCAGTTTCCCCTCCCTTGTATTTTTTTGTCCCCAGTATTAACTTGATCTCATGCCAGCTTGCCTCATCCACACAGCCCCTGCTTTTGATTGATTTGTCTTTGTGGTATTTTACAGATGAACCCTGAGTTAGCGAGGAACTGAGACTTTCCTTTTTCTCCCTCTGCATATTGTTAGCACTGGGTGGTGTGAGAGTTGAGGTCTGTCTCACAGGTAGACAGCTGTGCAATGATTGCCAGTGTCACACAGGTGCAGAAACCATCGATAGCCGTAGACGCAGTTCTTTGCTTAAAATTAACTTGCTCGGAACATAACTGGATTCCTTTCCCCTTTCAGGTCATCACAGACCTGGAGGAGCAGCTAAACCAACTGACTGAGGACAACGCTGAACTCAACAACCAAAACTTCTACCTGTCCAAACAACTCGATGAAGCGTCTGGTGCCAACGATGAGATAGTTCAGCTGCGAAGTGAAGTGGACCATCTCCGCCGTGAGATTACCGAGAGGGAGATGCAGCTCACCAGCCAGAAGCAAGTAAGGAGGCTAAGCAAGCTCCCGAGGTCCCTGGAGGACACTCACAAGGGTTTAGAAGGAGGGTTCCAGGACACAAATTTTGTCCAGGCTCTTTTTCAATCATGTCTTGTTGCCAAGGTTTTGAGATTTAAAAAATGACTTTAAAAAGTATGTGGTAGTTCTTAATTTTGATTTTAAAACATTAAGAATAAAGAATGGGAAGTTATGCTCTATGCATATATGATATGTCAAAATACATTCTACTGTCATGCATAACTAAAAAGAACACACAAACAAACAAAAGATTACAATTAAAATTAGATGCCTTGGGAGGCCAGTGTGAACCACTCTGAGTTTAAGCTTAGTGGCTCTCCATGCTGGCTGGCTTTGGGTTTTACTCTAAGGTGGCAGTACAAGTGGCCTGTGGCCCATTCCCAGCCGGTCCCCACAGGCTGTAAAAGGAAAGATACAAATTGTACTTCAGACTATAGTTAGGAACTTGTGTTTTTCTGAAACTGATCCAACCAGAATAACCCCCAGGAAATCCTCATTTGCTACAAAGCATAACTTGGTGGTACTGATTTGCAGACGATGGAGGCTCTGAAGACCACGTGCACCATGCTGGAAGAGCAGGTCATGGACTTAGAGGCCCTGAATGATGAGCTGCTGGAAAAGGAGCGCCAGTGGGAGGCCTGGAGGAGCGTCCTCGGTGATGAGAAGTCCCAGTTTGAGTGTCGGGTTCGAGAGCTACAGAGGATGCTGGACACGGAGAAGCAGAGCAGGTGGGACTTCCTGGTTGTAGAAAGCCAGTGGCAGGTGACTTCAGCTGGGTCTGCCTGAGAGTTGTGGTCTTAGTCCCAGGCTGCAAGACTTTCAGGGCTAAGACCAGGAGACTCTTGGGCAAACCAGGATGGATGGTCACCTGGCAGTAAATCTGGACAGTATCCGTTGGATTCTGTGGTAGTGCCTGGTATCTCTTTACCCTGGCAGAGGCCTGGGAGCCAAGGCCAATATCTCAGTGCTGACTTTGGGAATTGAACTCAGAGGTACTCGACCACTGAGCCACATCCCCAGCCCTATTTTGTATTTTATGTAGAGACAGGGTCTCACTGAGTTGCTTAGGCTGGCTTTGAACTCGCATTTCTCTGGTGTCAGCCTCCCAAAGTGCTGGGATTGCAGGCGTGCGCCGCCGCGCACAGTTTGCAGAAACGTTTTCATCAGTGTGCATCATTTCCTCCTCATTGTGACCATGTAACCATGTAGCAAGACCATCACCATCTTAGCCCTTGTGTGCTTGCTAGTCTTCCCCTTACACCAGGGCTTCTCAGCCTCGGCACTGCTCACATTTTGGGCTAGATGATTCTTTGTTGTGGGAGACTGAGCTTTTCACTGTAGGCTATGGAGCGTGACCTCTAGGGTCTACTCACTAGATGCCAGGAGCAGCCCCCTTTACAAGTTGTGACAACCAAAAATATATTTCTCGATATCCCTTAGATTGGGGGGGAAATTGCCCCCAGTCGAGAACCACCACTCTATAAGAGTAGTTTAGTGGGGTTTCCTCTCTCCCCTTCTCTTCTCTTCTGTCTCTTTCTCCTCTCAGTCTTTGTAGGAAATGGGAATCATGAGTTTGAGCAGCAGTTTCCCTCTGCTTCCCTGCTTTTGTTTCCTCACCTCCCCAAGCATTGAGTTTCCTCCTGCTGGGATTGTCATAGTGCAGGGTGGCATCTTCCCATTGAAGATGCCATTGGTTTGAAGAGTTACTGTGACGGTTTTGTAGCTTATAGCAGGAACATGTTTGTTCTAGCATAACTGGCATCCTGTGACAGCTTTCTGATGGAAAGAAATGGCCTAGAAGAGCAGGGGCCCTTTCCTAGTTTGCACCAGGGCACCGTGGGCCAGCATTCGTCCTGTGATTTCGTGTCTGCGTAGCTAATTTGTAGCCACCCTTCACAGCCTTCCTAATGTTGCCTTCCTGTGAAACTCACTTTCTGATGGTTCTCTGAATTCCTTAAGCAAAATAAACCATACCAAGAAATATCTGCTACTTAATTAGGCTGTATCCTACTCATTTTGGTATCTCCCACTTGGAATTGGTCCATAATACACTCAGTGCAGTGTGTTGCATGGATAATATATGCAAGGTTCAGCTGAGCTAGAGAAGATTGGAGGCAGAAAACACAAACCCTTAAGTTTCCAGAGAAACTGATGAAAGTAGTTCTGTTTTGGACATCTTCCCATTCAGGGTGTTTGCTGATGTGAGGGACTGTTTTAAGACCCTGTTCCTGCTTTCTGCTGAACACTTGGACTCCTCTATCCTGGAGGAAAGTTGTCACTACTCTTCCACAGACCCCTTCCCTCCTGCTCTCAAGTCCAGCTCTTATCCGAGTTGTTTCTAGGGTACTTCAGAGATAATTTTGGGGGTTGGATCTGGCCTCAGAATCAAAAAATGCGCAGGCACACATGGAAAGTATAATTATGGACTGTGCTCGGGAAGACTAGCATTAGCCTACTTTCAGGGCAACCGTGAGAAGTCTTACCTTTTTCTTTTTTCTTTTTGTTTTCATTTTTGGGATTAAGTGGGATATTGAGGTGAGTAAAATATAATTCTTTATTTTTTTTTAAATTTTATATATTTTTATTCTAATTAGGTTTACATGACAGCAGAATGCATTTTGATTCATTGTACACAAATGGAGCACAACTTTTCACTTCTCTGGTTGTACACAATATCGAGTTACGCCATATATGCAGTCAGACATGAACCTAGGGCATTGTTGTCCATTGCATTCCACCATCTTTCCTGCCCCCATTTCCCATCCCCTCCCCTCTCTCCCCTCCCTCCCCTTTGACCAAAGTTCCTCCATTCTCCCCATGCCCCTTCCCACATTATGGATCAGCACCCACTTATCAGAGAGAACATTTGGCCTTTGGTTTTTTGGGATTGGCTTACTTTGCTTAGCATGATGTTGTCCAGCTCCATCCATTTACCTGCAAATGCCATCATTTTATTCTCTTTTAATGCTGAGTAATATTACATTGTGTATATATATATATATATATACCACAGTTCTTTTATCCGTTCATCTATAGAAGGGTATCTAGGTTGGTTCCACAGTTTAGCTATTGTGAATTGTGCTGCTATAAACATTGAAGTGGCTGCATTACTGCAGTATGCTATTTTTAAGTCCTTTGGGTATAGACCGAAGAGTGGGATAGCTGGGTCAAATGGTGGTTCCATTCCAAGTTTTCTAAGGACTCTCCATACTGCTTTCCATATTGGTTGCACCCAATTTTCAGTCCCACTAGCAATTTATGTGTGCCTTTTCCTCCACATCCTCGCCAACACTTGTTTATATTATTGATAACTGCCATTCTGATTGGCATGAGATGCAATCTTAGTTTTGATTTGCATTTCTCTAATGGCTAGAGATGTTAAAATATAATTCTTAATCCTTGTCCTCCACAGGCTGAGTCTAGCAGAGGAGGGAAACTGTGTATTTTCTTTGCACCTGAAAGATTGAGGTGTGCTAGGGGAGGAATACACTGATGCTTCAGATATAGCACAGGGAGAGGCTACTTCTTAGAAGGGACGTTGGGGAAGGGGTTATGGAAGACATAGCATTTGAGTTTATCCTTGAAGATGGGGTAAGGTTTGAGTCTGTAGAGTAGTAAGGGAGAGTGTTGCCCATGGAGGAGACTGTACAAGCCAAAGTGCAGAAGCAGGAAAACATGGTAACTCAGCAGGGGCAAGGAAGTGATTTTCTCCAGTTTACGTCTGGCTTTTGTGTTCTTTAGCATTAGTTAGATTATTTAGGAGTACATTCATCAGATTCAGATTTCAGTTTCCTAAGGAGCACCCAAAACACAACCCCTGCAGATGCTTTAAAGAGAGAAAATGTTTTATTGAATGGGGTCTCCCAGTGGTTCTTCAGGGGCTACTCATTCCATGTCCACCCCCGGGGAAGGTGTGGCAGGCTCAGCACATCCTCATTCAGCTGGTTGCATTTGCAAATGCTGATTTTCCTTCAGCCTTTCAAAGTCAGTCCTCACAGGAGCTTTGCCTCTCAAGGGTTATTTCACCCAGAGTCTGAAGTATGGTCAGATCTTTGCTCTGTAAAGTGCCAGAAAGGAAGACATGATTTGGAGGAAGGACAAATTATGTGCAGGGGTTGGTGCAGCCTGTGGAGTTGCTCATCAGGACTGGAGGTGCACCCGCCTCCTTTCTCCAGGCTGGTGGGGGGCTTCTGAAAGCAGGCCTGTGTTTTCATGGCAGGGCGAGAGCCGACCAGCGGATCACCGAGTCTCGCCAGGTGGTGGAGTTGGCAGTGAAGGAACACAAGGCTGAGATTCTTGCTCTGCAACAGGCGCTCAAAGAGCAGAAGCTGAAAGCTGAGAGCCTCTCTGACAAGGTCAGCACCTGGGCCTTCTGCCTTTGGGACAACATTTTTGTTTCCTTCTTTTAAAGGCATGTTTGACACAAATTCAAGTGCAGTCCATGGTAAACAGATTTCATAAGCATGTATTCACTCACTCCAAAAAGTCAGTTATGACTCAGTGTGGGACATCTTTGGTTGGCGACAGCATAGGTGGGTGTGGTAGGAAGTGGGTTATCATAGCTGGTTAGAGACTTTTTAACATCTACCTGCCTGGGCCCCAGAAGTCCAAATTTTGGTCTGTGTGCACCACCCTTCTGTTTTCTGAGGTCTTGTTTCTAGAAGGCTTTATGGATTTAATGTTGAGCATCCTTGGGAAGAGCAGGGTGACACTGACTAATGTTCATTCTGTTGCTGCAATCACAGGCAGCTCAGCTTCTCCATTTTCCAAGTTCAGGGACACGGAAGGGCCTATCTGAATCCATGTTCTGTTGCTATGACAAAATACCTGCAGCCAGGTATAAAGAACAGATAGATGTTTATTTGGTTCACAGTTCTGCAGGCTGGGGATGCTGAGAGTGTGTACTGGCGTGTGGTGAGGGCCTCCTTACTGCATCATAGCGTGGGGGAGGACTTCTCATGGAGAGACAGAGGAAGCATGCTAGTTCAGTGTCTCTTTCTCTTCTTAAGCCGTAATGCCACCATGGAGCCCCTCCCTCATGACATCATCTACTACTAATTCTCTCCCATAGGCCCGACCTCCAAATGCCATCAACATGTGAATTTGGGGATTAAGTTTCCAACACAAGAACTTTTGGGAGACACATTCAAACCAAAGCAGGGTCTAATGAAACATGTGATCCTCAGCATTTCACACTGGAAACACATTGTGTTCTGTCCACACACTATTCCTTGTTGAATTTATAATGTATGAATGTTTTGGACATTTTATCTACTAGTTTTGAAAGAGAAAAATACGAATTTTGTATTTTCTATAGCTTTGCTCTTCCATGTTTATAAAAGTAATTATGTAGGGTCATTCTGAAACATATAGAAATCACAGAATAGTAAAGGAGAAACTGACTGGTAACCCATTACCTTGTTATGTTAGTGACTTTATTCATAGTACTTATTTGCTTATGTTTTGCGGGCACGCGCACACCCATACCCACACACTATACCCACACATCTGTTTTGTAAATTTAGATTTGTTTGTTTTTTAAAAACATTGTATAACTGTAAGCTTTTCCTGAGTTACTAAATGTTTTTTGAACATGCAATCAGATTGCATGCTGGCATGTAATTTATGCATTTCCCCTTATATTGGAAATTTGGGCTTCTTCCATTTTTTTTTGTTTTGTCATATAAATAACATGATGAACATAAGTTTTTATGAACATTCATGATTACTTCCTTACCGGAAATTCATAGAAACAGAATTTTGGATTCAAGGCTGGTGCTTGCTGCTCAGGAACACTCCTGAATTCCCTGATATTGATTTACTGTTTTGTAAGGCTGAGGAAAGTAGATATATTATTTAGAGACAAGTGAATCCATTTATGTTTAACTTGAAGACTGTTTTTCTGACTGATTTTTCTTGAAATATTTGGTTGCCAACTGTCCTTTTAACACTCCAGAAGTTCCAAAACTATCTTTTCTGTCTTGTTTTATTGGGATGAAGTTCTTTTTTCTACACCTCTCTTATCAATTTCCATCTGACAAAGAGTTGTGGCTGGGGTATGTGACTTGACATAAGACCCTCAAGAGCACTTTACACCTTTCATCCTGGTAGCTGTCATGCTCTGCAAGAAGCAAGCACCTGGCATATGACTGTTTAATTAAATTCAGCCACGCACTTCAGAGCAATAAGTTCTCACACTGTCATCCTCTCAGAACTTGTAGTAACTATGCATGTGACCCATCCAATAGAAATCCTGTCCTCATATGGGAGACTTACCTATGATATGGACTTCTGTTTTCAAAAACAGCATTGACAGTCTGACTTTTAGAAGTTGATTGTCCTTAATACACGAAGGCTTGTGGACATTTAAAAAAGTCATTAGCATCTAACATCTAAGCGTGGCATTGTGCCCGATTTTTCCCAACATCCAGCTCAACGATCTGGAGAAGAAGCATGCCATGCTTGAAATGAATGCCCGCAGCCTGCAGCAGAAACTGGAGACAGAGCGAGAGCTCAAACAGAGGCTTCTGGAAGAGGTGAGTGCAGACTACCTGGGAGGTGGAGCCAGGTGGGATTTAGAAAGTGAAAATTTGTGATGTTCGGGCTGTCAGCTCCAAATCAGACTTTCAGATTTTGAAAGTGGAATTTTTGAGTAGAGTAGGGTCACATCACACAGTTTATAAGGTATTTAACATGTTAAAGGAATATGTCTCTCTGATGGGGTCTCCCCGTCACTCGTATCCTCCTACGTGGTGCTAGACATCGAATGTCAAGCACATAGAAAGCACGTGCTGAATAGAGGTTTATTAAATACATGGGTGAATGAATATTGAGTTAAATTGTTCTTTAGAGTTAATATTCTAAGTATATTATGTTTCATGCTGATAGAACATCCATGCAAATTAGCTTCCCACACAGGGCAGGGATTCGATCAGATTATGCTGAGTGCCAAATTTCATGAGGACTTTTGAACATGCACTTAATTCAATTAAAAATAATCGTGCCCTGCTTTTGAGACATAAGATGACAAGTTCAAATTGATCTCCTAACCCATCCCTTATGTTACTTCATGTGCCTTTTCACGGAATTCTGGAAATTGCTATTTAAATTAATGACTACTTCCCACTCCCAACCAAAGCTCTGTATGTTGAATCACTAGTGATTCTGTTTTGTTCATTAGAATTGACCTGTAAGGGCAAATGCACTTTGTAAAGATATCTAAGGAAAAGTTGGACTCCAAAGAGTGTTCTGTTTAAACCATAGCGAGCCTGGCAGTTCCGTTACCCAGAATCCCCAGTCGTCACACGGTGCTCACAGCTCCTAATCCCTGTTGATAGGAATAATATCAACTAGGCTGTTAAGTTTGAAAAGTGTAGTGAAAATATTTCAGGTGAGTACACAGTATCTTATAGAATGACACTTTAAGAAATATGGGTGGGAGTTTGAGAAAGTCTGTAGGTGGATGGTTGGTGATCGTTGCACCGCAACAAGATGAATGTCCTTAATGGTACCGACCTCTGTCTTACAAACGACTACAGTGATCAGGCATGCATGAGCCCCTGGGTGACAAAGAAAGAGAGAGATGTTTTATATTATGTGTATTTTGCTGCAATAAGAAATTTTAAAATAAAATTGGTATTACACATACACACATATGAATGAAATTCACTAAGTGACCTTAGGAATACTGTATAGGTTGAGTAGCTCTTATCCAAAATACTTGGACTCAGAAGTATTTTGAATTTTATTTTTTTTCAGATTTTGGAATATTTGGATATGCGTAATGAGATATCTTAGGGATAGGACCCAAGTCTAATCATGATATTCATTTGTGACTTATGTATACCTTAAATACATAGAAGAAAGTAATTTTATGCAAAAAAAAGAGGTTTTTTTGTTTTTGTTTTTGTTTTTTAATTACTGGGGATTTAACCCAGGGGTACTCACCACTGAGCTATATCTCTAGGTCTTTTTATTTTTTATTTTGAGACAGGGTCTTGCTAGGTTGCCCAGGCTGGCCTTGAACTTGTGATCCTCCTGCCTCTGCCTCTCGAGTGCCTGGGATTGCAGGTGTGCAACACCATGCCTGGTGAATTTTATGCAGTATTTTTAATGTGCTTGTTTTGATCATAGCTCATCACAATGAGATCAGGTCTACTCTTGGTGTCATGTGGTGCTCAAAAAGTTTTGGATTTTGGAGCATTTCAGATTTTGGACTTTTGGATTAGGGGTGCTCAGCCTATGTTAGAATTTTTAACTCTACCTAGTGGTCAAATAATGAGTTCTGGTCTTTTATCTGGGATCAATAGGCAGTATTCCCACTTTGAGCTCATACTGGAAAGAAGACAGGAATAATAGAAATCCCTGCCTGTCCTGTTTTCCTGAGGAGGGCAGGTTGGCTCTAGTAGCTCAGTGCTTTGGCCCAGGGTGAAATGGGGAGACAGTCACAAGGCTAGAATAGAATGCTGGGTGCCTATCTCAGTCCCCTGATTCTCACTTCTAACCAATGTGAGAACATTTCCAGTCTCTCCAGTCTCCCTCACAGACAGATGTTTGAGCACAGGCATCTGGCTGACATTGAACTCAAGTTAAATTTCAGACAGTAGAAACCATTATGAAACAGAGAAAGAGTTATTTATTCATTTGTTTATGGCAGTGCTGGGCATCAAACCCAGGGCCTCACACATAGAGAATGATCTTTATTATCCAAAATGTGGCTGAGATCCCAGTTGTGGGGTGCACTTTGTAACTATGGGCCCATAGCCTCAACCTGAACATCATCTTCACAGGAACAGAGTCTTTAATGGAACAGAATCAGAGTTTCAGATTAGAAGGAGTATTTATGTCATCTAGTCCAAATTCCCATCTTGAGTCCTCTTAGGCTCACCCCTGACAAATTTTACTAATAGATCCCTCTCACATCTTTCCTCTGGGGCCTGCAGTGGCCTTAAAAGCGTTTTTGACTTGACACTTACAAACCACTGGAAGTAATGCCAGAGATGAAGTCCATTTACCAATCCTAGTCAAATTCATCTCCTACTCAAGATAGATACGGCCTTTTCCAATACTTCTCATGGGCAGGCCTTCTTAACTCAGCCAAAATACTGGTAGTGACTTTGGACATCCCAACCCATTTTTCAGCAATTCTGATTCTTAGAAAGCCCTTTCTTATTTTGCAGTAAAGCTACAACTTTCACCCACTGGTTTTATTACTTCAAAACATGAAAGTAGAGAGTAGTCAGGTCTGTCCAACCAAAATCAGAGATTAATATTGACTACTGGTCAAATTATTTAATTAATATTTAACTCATGTTTTATTAGCATTTACAAGATGCCAGGAGCCTTTCTGAATACTTTATATATATTATCTCAACAGTCCTATGAGACAACAACTTTTGTTATCTCAGTTACAGTCAGTACCCGAGGCTCTCTCCCATTCCAAATCGCCTTCTCTTTCTTAAGTGAAACATTTCAAATCCCTCCAAGCTTTGGATGCTCTTTTTTGCTAGCTCTATCTGTCCAAAGAGAGTTTCTGGAAGTCTGTGTGGTTCAAATATGGTCCCTGTGGTCTTTGTTCAGTGGAATATTTCCTCCTCCATACTGGTCTCTGTAAATCTCTGCCAGTTGCCTGAGTTCTTTGGGTAATTTAATCACACCAATGACATCCAGGGACCTGTAAAATCACATCTAGCCTTCCACAAGTTTTTTTTTTTCCCTTTTTAAAAACATCCTTATGTTCTATATGTACTCAATTGAAGTTTTAAAAAATCACGTTCTGTTGAACTTGTTGGTTTTCACCCATCTTTCTGTCCATTGGGGTTTCCATGTCTGGTTCTGTCATCCAGCTCCTTCATTCATCCTCCCAGGTTCTTGTCACCCTTGTAAAGTCACTCAACGGGTCTAAGCAATGGCTAAGGCCTGCCTTCTATCTAAACACCAACCCATGAAGTCGCCTCCTTTTGCCTTTCTTCAGGAAGCAGATAAGTGGTTTTGAAAAACATTTCTAAGTATCACTGTGACGTGGTTTTTATTGTAGTGAATAACCAGCCTATTTCTTGGAAAGCCGATGGACAGTTGATGTGTTTATTCTAGAAAAATATTTTGGGCCTGGCTGTCACCAAATAGATCCCTGTCTCTAGCACTTGTTTCTCTGGGTCCTGCCTAGTAATTAATGTTGTCCTAAAACACTAGGAAGAATCTGAAGAGGGTAATTTGTGGAAGAAATCACTATACTATGGGGAACTGATGGCTCCCTTTCAGAGGGCATCTCAGTTGTTTCCTTTCCTTTCCTTTCCTCTCCTTTCCTTGTGTTTTCGGGGGTTTCTGTTTTATGGCTGGTTTGGTACAGAAAGGCAGATGGGAAAATGATCAGGGCATTGAATTGGATGAAGCAAAGAAAGCAAGACAAAGAAGATAGAAAACACTGGGATTCATTAGGCACCTGCTGTTCCCTGGGTGCTGTGTTTGGTGTGTCATCCAGGGAGACAAGGTGTTCTACCTCCCATCAGATGAAGAAACAGGCTCCTAGAGAGGCAGCACGACCTGCCCATGGTCGTATTGCTGTTCAGTGTTAAGGTCAGGATTTAAACCAGGGTCTGAAAGATTCCAAAGGTGCAGATTCTTTTGACTACAACAAGATGCCTCAGGGAATTGACTATTTCTCAAGAAGAGGGGCAGGTGAGCCAGGCAAGGTGGCGCACGCCTGTAACCCCAGCACTTCGGGACGCTGAGACTAGAGAATTGCGAGTTCAAAGCCAGCCTCAGCAACGGTGAGGCCCTAAGCAACTCAGTGAGACCCTGTCTCTACATAAAACACAAAATAGGGCTGGGAATGTGGCTCAGTGGTCAATTTCCCCTGAGTTCAATCCCTGGTACCAAAAAAAAAAAAGGGGGGGGGGGACGGGTGAGCTATAGAGTTGGAAAGAAAAACAGGCAGACAGCAGTAAAGTTAGAGGGAGAGGATCAGAAAGTTCTGAGGCTATTAGTGGCTCCCCGCCTGCTGAGACAGAGGCCTTTGGGATCTGCCATGGTCCATTTGAAAACTCCATGGTGATGTTTATTGCTCTTTCCTAGCTCCTGTCTCTAAGTCTGCAGAGTCTAGGCTACCAGGGAAGAGATTATTTGGGTCACACCCAGTATGGTTAGATGATAACCCAGGGTTTAGTTCAAGTCTCATCAGGATGGAACACATTTTCAGAAAGAAAGTGACACATTTTAGGAAGGAGAGCCATAAAACCGGTATCTTTACAGCCTGCCCTATTTTCTGGTTGACTTCTAACATAAAAATTGGAGAGAGATTTTTCAGCACAAAACTGTTTCCAGTATATGAAGTTGAATTTTTTTTTCTGGGTTTTACCACCTATATACTGTATCTGGGATCTTCTGCCTTTCTCCCCACAGTATGATCCATGCTTGGTGATCATAAAGTTGGGGTGGATACAGTTCTTCCATATGTATTCTACACAGTGATTTCTCCTAAGGACCGTTAAGATGCTAAAATCAAAAAATAGGGACAAATGGAACTTAGTTGTCATGGAGCTGACTTCGCTGTCGGCTCAGACAAATAATACTCTTAAGCACCAAAGTATCCTCAATTGTAATGCTGACTGGGAGGGCAGACCTGTAGCCTGGACTTCCTGTCATGATGGGGATCTTGTGACTTGTGGCCATCAGAGATTTTCTTGCAAGTTCTTTTTAACCATGCCCACATCGTTAGGAATAAAGACAGGTGGTATTTCCGGAAGCACATGATTTCAAAAGCTGAACGAACCTCTGGCGTCATGCCTGAAATTAGTTGGGAATAGGAGCGGGGGGTCGGGGGTGTGTGGTGTTCTGTGCGATGCTGAATCTTTCTCTGGCCCCTCTCCCACTAGCAAGCCAAGCTACAGCAGCAGATGGATCTGCAGAAGAACCACATTTTCCGTCTGACTCAAGGGCTGCAAGAAGCTCTAGATCGGGCTGATCTGCTGAAGACAGAAAGAAGCGATCTGGAGTATCAGCTGGAAAACATTCAGGTGAGGGTGGGCAGAGGCAATCTGTAGTAGCCATCTGCAGGGCTGGGTGTGGCTCAGTGCTGGAGTACATGCTTAGCATCTTAGTGTTCTGGGTTCCACCCCCCAACAGGTGTGTGTGTGTGTGTGTGTGTGTGTGTGTGTGTGTGTGTGTGTGTACAGAGTCAGGACACCGCACTGTGCGGTGTGCGGACCTGGTCATTATCTTTATGTTGTATGTAGTGAACTTTTTCCAACATTTTAATTATGAATATTTTCAAAGATTCAGAGAAGGTGGAAGGTTTCCATAATGACGGCCACCTGGATCCTGCACTTAACCTTTGCATATTTTTACTTTCTCATATCTCCATCGTTTTTTTTCCTTCTGATAAAATTAGGACTAGATGCATACATTTCAACCCATGCTGTTTGTGTTGAATTTTCCAGTGCTCGTGTCCCAACAACTTTACTTTTCCTTTTCTTAAAGTACCAAATTTGAAAGTCTACTTCTGTCTGGCTCTGAGGTTTTCTTTGTCTTCATGGGTTCTAGGTTCTCTACTCTCATGAAAAGGTGAAGATGGAAGGCACCATTTCTCAACAGACCAAACTCATCGATTTTCTGCAAGCCAAAATGGACCAGCCTGCTAAAAAGAAAAAGGTGGGTCCAAGTGAGCAGCGGGTGGGAGTCGGCAGTTCGACTCCACGGTTCCTGACTTAGTGGACACCACTGTGCTGTGCAACCATAGGAATGTAGAAGGGAACAAATAATGTGTATTTTCTTGTTTTATTTTGGGTTGAAAAGTAGGTCTTGAGATAATTAGAATAGCTTTTATCAGAGGACTTATCCATCAAGTCTAGCCACTTAAGTCATAGTGCATTTCTGTGTTAGGGGAGTGGTTTTCCACTCCCATTTAGTAGGTGGGGTGGGGACCTCTCTTCAGAGAGAAGGACTTATAGGTAGGTCATGTATGCAAAGCTTTAATAGGTTCAAAGGTCCTCGTGCAGGACTATAGAAGGATTAGCAGCTCCCATGTATGGGATTCACAGGGATTAGTAGGTCCTACATCTGGGACTCTGAATCAGTCCTTAGGTTACCTGCATGGGACTCTAGGAAGGAATTACAGATGCTCTGGTCCAGTGCTTTTGATCAGTTAATGATGAGACTGAACCCTGGGAGCTGAGTTGAACTGCAGAAGTGCCTAACTGGACAGTCATAGCCTCCATCAGGACCACACCATTCTTTTAAAATTAGAAACTATGGACAGAAACCCAAACCATGGACAGGGTTATATATAGGTGCACATGGGAAGTTGTTTTTATTTTTTATTATATTTTTACAGTGCTGGGGATTAAACCCAGGGCCTTGGACCTGCTAGGCAAGTGCCCTACCACTGAGGCCCCCCTCCATCTCCAGGAAGTGGTTTCTCAGTCCAGGCTTTCCCAGCACACTGAAGCCCTCACGCTAGGCTTGGCCAAGTGTTAGCTCCAGGTCTCGAGGAGCTTGCAGATGCCTTCTAAAGACCTTCGTACAACCTAGTGGCTGTGGCAGTGCTTTTATAGGAAAGGTGCTCATGACTTGGAGTATCTAGGAGAAAGGCGCAGAGAACTGAAGTCAGTGGTTGGTCCCAGTGTTGCTGGTGCCATCTCTACTGTAAGGGATGTGCAGCACTCGGAGGCTACCTCCTGCTGCGCAGCTTCTGCTTGGTTGGATTTCCTTGCATATACTGTGTGACTGTATGTTGTTATGCTTATGATATTTAATCTTTTTTTATTTTAGCAGCGGACTGGTGTCTGGTTATGTCGCTTGATGTAGTTAGGATGTTTCCACCTGTTATTTTTTTAAGTTAATTTTGTCTCAGTTGCATTATTCTATTTTCCTTTTCTTTTCCGTGTACAGTAAATGTTCCCATTTGCATTTTTAGTAAGCCCTTTATTTTAACATCATTTTAGCCTTCATTATTAAATTTTGCTTTCGTTTTTAAAACACTCCTGTGTGTCTTGTTACTAAGCATCATGAGACAAGTTCAAAGGCAAGAGTGACCTCTGAACCATCTCTCCTGGCTCCATACTCCATCTCTTCTGGTTCCATTTCTTTTGAGAGGAAAAGACTCTCGGGAAATGACTCTCCTGTCTTGGGAATGCTAAAGGAAGAGGTGGTGGCAATTCAAGCATCTTTAAAACTCTTGGCGAAAACGTCCGCACCTCACTTTTTTTTCAGCTGGCTGGAATGGGCTGATGCTCAACCCACCCTTTCCCCCTTCACATGCCATTTTTACTAAACACACTTACAGTGAGTATGTTCCTAGCCTTGGTGGTCTGCTCCTCCTGAGTCAGCTTTCCTTCAGCTAGCGTACAGTGCCAGTTTCCAGGAGTTAGGAGATATCTCTGTTTCCATTGCTAGGGTTTATTTAGTCGACGGAAAGAGGACCCTGCTTTGCCCACACAGGTTCCTCTGCAGTACAATGAGCTGAAGCTGGCCCTGGAGAAGGAAAAAGCTCGCTGTGCAGAGCTGGAGGAAGCCCTTCAGAAGACCCGCATTGAGCTCCGATCTGCCCGGGAGGAAGGTAGGGGCTCTGTCTATAAAGTACTCCAGGCTGTTGACAAGGCAGAGGACTGATCTCTATGAGATTGGCCAAGACTAGTTCACCATTTTTGTTTATGGCCCATGAGTTTTCGGTTCAGGCATAACAAGTCTAAAAAAGTTTGTAGCCTACTTGGTGTTGCCAAATTGGTATGACTTATATCCATTTGGTCTTGGGGCCTTGAAAGACCGTCCAGGGGCAGTCTGCTTAATCTGGTCCTCTTGGTGACTCAGTTAACCAAAAAATACACTGTTCTCTCTACAGCTGCCCACCGCAAAGCCACGGACCACCCACATCCATCTACTCCAGCTACAGCGAGGCAGCAGATCGCCATGTCCGCCATTGTGCGGTCACCTGAGCACCAGCCCAGTGCCATGAGCCTGCTTGCCCCACCATCTAGCCGCAGAAAGGAGTCTTCAACTCCAGAAGGTATATTATTGTTTTAGTCTGTTTTTTGTTGCTATAACAAAATGCCTGACACTAGGTAGTAAAAAAAGAAATGTATTTGGCTCATAGTTCTGGAGACTGGGAAGACTGAGAGCATGGCTCCAGCATTTGGTGAGGGCCTTCCTGCTGCATTATAACATGATAGCAAGTGTGCTAGCTCAGGTCTTTCTTCCTCTTCTTACAAATGAATGCCACTGTGGGAGCTTCAGCTTGACTTCCTCTAACCCTAATCTCCCACAAGCCCCTCTTCAAATACCATCTTCATATAAATTTGAGGATTACATTTCCAATGCAAGAACTTTTGGGGGACTCAATCAAACCATATCCATTCTTATGAGGCTGTTGGAGTTGTGTGGAATTTTTTTAATCTTCTAAGAAGTGCAATCATATGGTAAAAATTACAAGTATTCTAAGGGATAAAGAGTAAGATGTAAGTCTTCCCTTCTCCTCCAGATCCCTTAACTCAGAATCATCTGTTGCTTTCAGTCACTATGTTCTTCCAGCCATAGTTCATACATGTGACCATGCTGATATTAATTCATGTATCTTATATGCATAGATTTAAGTAATTTGAGAAAATAAGTATATTTTTCTTAGCTCCCCACATTTTAAATAAATACCATGGCACCCTATGCTGTACACTGCAAGACCCTTTTTAGATCAGGTGTTACCATAGACACATATCAGGACACATGGACCTAATTCATTCTTTCAAAGGGCTACACAGTATTCCATGGTGTGGGTATATGATGCACCTATTAAACCAGACCCCTGTTGTTGGACATTTAGGTTGTTGCCCTGTTACCACACACATGCTGTAGAGAACACCCTGTACCTCTGTGGCTGTTGTGGCTGTGGAATAAACTCTTGGGAAATGAGTCATTGGATTAAAGGTTATGTGCATTTCAAGTGTTGATAGTTTGTGCTAGTTTATATAGCTGTTGACAGGGTAAGGAGTTTTGTTTGTGTTCCTAAAGATACTCTGTTCACCTAGAGATGGAAAGGACTTCTATAAAGGCCAAGGAAAGTGGTTTGGAAAAGGCTTGGGGAGAACAGAGCAGAGCCGTGGTTTAGCATCAGGATATCACCATCAAAGCCACTTTGGCTGTAAATCTCCATGGCATTTCACTATTTCTGTTGTTTCTCTTCAACCACGAGGTGATCTCTTCCTATGTTTACATAACACCTTGAATCAGAGCTCTGCTCTAGAACTTATCCAGACGGTAGTGGGAACATATAGGAAAGGATGGTTCCTGGCTGTGGTGCTCACTGAAAAGCACCAGCGAGTAGCTTCCCCAGGAGGTGTGAACACCACTTCTTCACTTGGCCGCGCCTTCCTGGCTCCACAGCGCATCGCTGTTATCATTCCTCCTGACCTTCTGGGAAAGGAGGAGGCCGCTGGTGTAGAGAGCTTGCCAGAGTGGGGTTCAGAAGTATGCATCCAGGGCTTTTCTGCTGAAGTGACTCTGATCAGTTAAGTCACTGTTGAAATGAAACCTGTTAAACTGGGGATGGGGAGGTCAGCCTTGTTGATTTTAACAGACTTCAGCATAGATGTAAGAACCAGTTCTTTGAGACTAAAAGGTTGATTTATGAACAAAGGTCATTCATGAAAAAACTGGACATACAAGGAGAATTCTTCAGTCAGTACATATACTTACAAATGAGATTCTTTAGTTCATAATGGTTACTTTTAAATTGGATGTTTCTCCTGTATTTTTATTGGTGTATTGTAGTTGTGCCTAGTGGTGAGCTTCATTGTTGCACATTCACTCATTCATACCACATGCCAATATAATTTGGCCAATGTCATTCCTCAGGTTTCCCCTTTCCCTTCCCTTCTTCCTCCCACTTTAAATTCCATTTTGAAAAGCTCTAGATACATGATTTCATCTGAAAAGCAAAGACTTTATGACGACAGTATTTACAATTAATTTAAAAGTTTGTTTTCTTTATATCCCCAAACATATGCTGTTGGATGGTCAATCTACTAGGAAATAAAATCTAATTCCCACTGGGCATGGTGGCGCATGCCTGTAGACCCAGTGGCTCAGAAGGCTGAGGCAGGAGGATTGCAAGTTCAAAGCCAGCCTCAGCAACTTAGTGAGGTGCTAAGCAACTCAGTGGGACCCTGTCTCTAAATAAGATACAAAAAGGGGCTTGGGATGTGGCTCAGTGGTTAAGTGCCCCTGGGTTCAACGCCCGGTACCAAAACAAACAACCTAATAACCGGATGGTGGAGACTTGAAGTTGATTCATAAAAATTTAGATGGATCAGGGGCTGGGATTATGGCGCAGTGGTAGCGTGCTCACCTAGCACGCGGGAGGCACTGGGTTTGATCCTCAGCACCACATAAAAATTAAAAAAAAAAAATAAAGATATTGTGTCCACCTACAACTAAAAAATAAATATTTAAAAAAAAATTTAGATGAATCTGTTTGTGTCAAAATAGTTTCATAGTCTGCAACTAACCTACTCTAATGTTTTTTTAAACAGCTTTATTGAAATATAATTCACATGTGATATAATTCACCCACTTAAAGTGTAAAATTCAGTGTTTTTCAGTAAGTTGGTAGGGTTCTATAAATTTCATCACAATTTTTGAAAGTTTTTGTTCCCTGTACCCAAAGGAAAACAACCACTGAGCTCAGACACTCCCCATTCCCTCCTTTGCCCAATCCTTGATAACCAATCTACTTTCCACGTCTGTGGATTTGCTCCTCTGGGTTTTCATGTTGGCGGAATCATGCCATCGGTGGCCTTTTGTGTCTGGCTTCTTTTTTTTTTTTTTTTTTTTTTAAATGTTTTTTTAGTTATAGATGGACACAGTGTCTTTATTTTATTGCTTTGTATGTGGTGCTGAGGATCGAACCCAGGGCCTCACGCATGCGAGGCAAGCGCTCTACCGCTGAGCCCCAGCCCCAGCCCCTGTGTCTGGCTTCTTTCATGGGGTGAGATGTTTTTGAAGTTCACGCACATTGTGGCTGTGTCAGTATGCTGTTTCCTTTTACGACTGTGTGTATGGTATTCCTTGGCACAGGGAATAATCATGGATGGGCATTTGGATCATCCCAACTTTTTTTCTGGCATAAATCATGCTGGTATGGGCTTGTGTTTTCAGTTTTCTTGGGTGTGTACCTAGGAGGAGTTACTGGGTCAGACAGTAACTGTGCTTAGCTTGCGGAGGACCTGCCAGCCTCGGGTCCAAAGTGGTCGCATCATTTCACACTCACCCCTGGCCACATACAAGGGCTCCCATTTTTCCACATCCTCACCAACTCTTGTTTTCCGTTTTTGGATCCTAGATGTCCTTAGTGGTTGTGAAGTGGCGTTTCATTGTGGTTTTGATTTGTGATTTGCATTTCCCTAATGGCTATGATGTCGAGCATCTTTTCATGCATCTATTGGCCATTTATTTATCCACTTCAGGGAGATATCTATTCGAATCCTTGATCCACTTTTTAATTGAGCTATCTTTTTATTCTTGAGTTGTGAGTGTTCTTTATATATTTTAGACACAAGTCCATAATCAGATATGATTTGCAAATATTTTTTCCTCAAAAAATATTTGAAAGTGAGTTGACTCACTTTCATTTGCGGTACTCTGATGATTTTTTTTTTCCCCATCAGAATTTAGCCGGCGTCTTAAGGAGCGCATGCACCACAATATTCCTCACCGATTTAACGTAGGACTGAATATGCGAGCCACAAAGTGTGCTGTATGTCTGGACACTGTGCACTTCGGACGCCAGGCATCTAAATGTCTCGGTAAGAGCAGTGGTGATGCATCTGTGGTAGGCCTTCCTTCTCCATCTGAGAAACCCATCAGGTGGAGGTGATGTTTTCCTAAATCCTCATCATATGATGCATTCATTTCCAAGGTTTTCATTTCAGTGGGAGGATACAATTTTTCTCCCACTAAAGCAATGATTTCATACACATCTTCAGCTCCAACTCGGTTTGCACAGTGCCCTGATCTCTGTCATTGTCTAGCCCAGTTTTGCCAGGCTGGTCTCACCCTGCCTGGCTCCCACTGAGCCATGCAGATGCATCCTTTACACACCTGTTTGTGGGCAGCCTGGACTGAAGCCAGGAAAACTGGGTTGAAAGCATGTAGCTCTCTCGTTTCCTGCTTCTGTAGAGGCCCTGCACATGAGAAGGCTGCTGGGCTTGTTTATAGCACCTGGCTGGGTACAGAGATGCTCTGAGTCCAGCGGGCATGTTTTCAGGGTGTTCACTGCTCTCCCCTAGAATGCCAGGTGATGTGTCACCCCAAGTGCTCCACGTGCTTGCCAGCCACCTGCGGCCTGCCCGCCGAATATGCCACACACTTCACTGAGGCCTTCTGCCGTGACAAGATGAACTCCCCTGGTCTCCAGACCAAGGACCCCAGCAGCAGCCTGCACCTGGAAGGGTGGATGAAGGTGCCCAGGTATTGTTGCAGGGTGGCTTGGGATCCTGTAGGTGTTGGTGCGGAAGGCCACAGGCCACTCCCATTCTGATGTCTTATTAAGGTCCCTTCCCCTGGGTCTTCCAGACTGATTCTGAGTTCAGACATTTTCCTTTTCCATCTTTCTTTTCCCAGGAATAACAAGCGAGGACAGCAAGGCTGGGACAGGAAGTACATTGTCCTGGAGGGATCCAAAGTCCTCATTTATGACAGTGAGGCCAGAGAAGGTAAATTAGTAACTCCGGGGTGCACTGCACGTGGCTAGCCCAGGTCTCCCAGTGTTGGCGTGAAGGCTTTGTTGGACTGCTTCGCGAGCCTTCTACGCTCTCCCATTTTTGAAAATTAAAAGCCAAATGACTTCTCTAAAGGTTATTGGTGCGATACTCACATCTATAGGTCTTCCCCCCGAAGAGCCCGCAGGGTGCTGCCCTGAAGATTCCACCTGCTAATGCACCTTCAGAGAACTTCCGCCTCAGTCAACTAACCCATAAATCCGCATCGTCATCAGAAATTTGACTGTGCTACTCATCTGACACACTTTATTTTTTTTATCTTCCCTCTCTGCCTCCTCTGCACACCTCTGTCCCCTCTTTGTTCTCGTGCGCCTCTCTCTACACGCGTCCCCTGTCTCTGTCCCCCTTTCTCTCTCCTCTTCCCCCCTTGTTCTCGTGCCTGTTCTTTTGTTTTTCTTTCTGCCCCTTCCTCTTTGCACCAAGCTGGACAGAGGCCGGTGGAAGAATTTGAGCTGTGCCTTCCCGACGGGGATGTGTCTATTCATGGTGCCGTTGGCGCTTCCGAACTCGCAAATACAGCCAAAGCAGGTGAGAGGAGTCTGGGGAGCCCTGCCTTGGAGGGGGGCTGGGCGTGGCAGATCAGCAGGGGCAGGAGGGGAACGTGGAGGGTTGGCTCTGCCAAGGAAGCCCGCCTTCTTGTGCTGACCCGTCTTCGTGGTGATGGGGACTTGTTGGCGGGATCTTTTGTATCTCAGGGCCATCCTGCCAGTGGAAATGGGGGGGAAATCCACACCGAATCCTATCCTCTCTGAAATCTCCTAGATGTCCCATACATACTGAAGATGGAGTCTCACCCACATACCACCTGCTGGCCCGGGAGGACCCTCTACCTGTTAGCTCCCAGCTTTCCTGACAAACAGCGCTGGGTCACCGCCTTAGAATCAGTTGTCGCAGGTGGGAGAGTTTCTAGGGAGAAGGCAGAAGCTGATGCTGTGAGTATGCATGCGGGCATGGGCACTTGTCTCTGTATAGCAGGCTGAGCTTCGGTACCTGATCTTAGCCTGGGCCCCCTGGGCTGTCCTGGTGTCCCTTGGGCTGCGCCTCTGGGGAGCAACGGCACTAGATGGTCATGACCAGGAGTTCTGTGGCAACGAGGCGAAGCTCCGAGGCAGGAACGGAGCATCATAAGCCCTCTGGTTGCAGCCCTGGGAAAGGGGGGCCTGCTCCTGGGGCCCGACGGAGCGTGGTGAGGGCAACGCAGCTGCCCATGCTCCTCCAAGGACATCTGCTCTTCTGTTTACTCTGACATGTTCCTTTGGCTTAAAGCCTTCAGTCATGAGCACTTCGGCCACAAATCGGCACAACGGGCCGCCGACAGCCACGTCTACTTTAGCAAGGCTCCTCCTAACCTTCCCAGTTGTGCCTGCAGTATTTGCTCTTCCGTGGGCAGATCTGAAGTCCTACTTATCCTTAAGATGTTAGCAACGTGGGCGTACCTTGACTGGCATCTCTCCCCCAGTACGTTCCAGGATGCAAACAGTGCTCGTTGCTCACCGGTGTTTGCTCCACTCAGGACCCAACAGCTCTTTTCAGACACTTAGCTCCTAATAAACACTTCAAGGAGTTGCAGTTGGAAAATTCTTAACCATGAGCCTCCTGGAGAGAGCTGTGCTTGCTGGGCAGGCCTGTCTGGGTGAAGGGTTCTGGGTACATGTGTGAGCCTTTTACTGAGATCTGCATTGATATGTGTATAATAGGCTCGTGACGGTGTTTTCTACGAGCTTCTGCCAGTGTGGGTTCAGGTAGAGAGATGGAGAGGATGGTTGGTTTGCTGCTGAGCCCATTGTGCCTTGCACTTCTGCTGCGGCCTTGTGGGTTAGGGAGGTGAGGAGCCTCCACGTGGCTTGTTAACCCTTTGCAGGTGAAATCTGTCTAGCTTCAGCTTATTTCCTATTCCAGAGCAGCTCTGTGTCTACAGCACTCACTTCTGTGTGCAAGCCAAGTTATAACTCTGATGCTAATTAACAACCACCCCAGAGACACCAATAATATCTACATCTTGCTTTGGAGCTCAGATAGAAATACAGGGCAAGAGGCTGGGAAGGTAGCTGTGGCGGAGTGCTTGCATAACCTGTGCGGGGCCCTGGGTGCTATCCCCAGCAACAAAAACCAATACCAACGAAGAGGGGCTAGGGAGCCAGGGGAAATGTGTTTTCAGAGTTTGACTTTAAGCTTCTTTTTTTTTTTTTGGTTTCTTCTTTTCTTTCACATGTGAAAAGAAATTGCTTGGAAACTCCCTGCTGAAACTGGAAGGTGATGACCGGCTGGACATGAACTGTACACTGCCCTTCAGCGACCAGGTAACATACTTTCTGGGCATTGTCTGAGGGTATCTGGCTACTGCTAAACACTGTTGAGAAAGGAGGACTGAGTAGGCTTTGTGGCTCTTTTGCCTTGGGACTTTTTGCTCATGGTGACGTGACTGTGTTTATCTTCTGCCTTTGGACTTCCGTCCTCACAGGTGGTGTTGGTGGGTACCGAGGAAGGGCTGTATGCACTGAATGTCTTGAAAAACTCCTTAACCCACGTCCCAGGAATTGGAGCAGTCTTCCAAATTTACATCATCAAGGACCTGGAGAAGCTACTCATGATAGCAGGTGTGAGACCAAGGGCATAGCCCTTTTCTTTACTTTTAAGGAATACAACTTAAAAACCAGATTTTAGGCTTGTGAAGAGGCAGGCCCTTCTGGTAGGTTGAAGCAGCAGTGGCTCTTTACTCCCGAGGGATGCCAAGCCTCAGCTGATGGACTCTGTCTGCGTTCCTTTTTGGTGTCCAGTTGAGCACGGTCTGATACCCCCAAAGAACATCTCACCCTTATGCCTAGTGAAGAATGCTTATATTAGGTAGCTTTTTATTACTATAACGAATCACTTGAGATATGCTACCAATGAAGAAAAGAGGTTTATCTAGCTCATAGTTCTGGAAGATCAAAGTCCAAGCAGTAGAGCACCGATTGGGTGAAGCCACCTGTTGGCTGCCTCACCTTATGTGTAGAGAGCATGGTGGGAGGGCTCTTAGGAGCAGGCAGACTGCATCTGCACACAGGAGAGCTGGTGGAGGCCAGGCTTCCTTCTTTTATAACAACCTTCTCCAGAACTCAAGGGGTCTCACAAGAACTACCTTCTGAGAGCATGCCCCCAGTGACCTACAGGCCTTCCACTGGGTCTCACTCCACAGCACTTCCCAACAGTGATACCTGGGAACCAAGACTTCAGTCATATGGACTCTTTTTTTTTTGGTACTGGGGATTGAACTCGGGCACTCCACCACTGAGCCACATCCCCAGCCCTATTTTGGGTTTTATGTAGAGACAGGGTCTCATTGAGCTGCTTAGCACCTCGCCGTTGCTGAGACTGGCTTTGAACTCGCAATTCTCCTGTCTCAGCCTCCCAAAGTGCTGGGATTACAAGTGTGAGCCACTGCGCCCGGCTCACATGGACTCTTGGGGGCTACCCAAAGCATATCTAAACCACAGCAAGCGCCAAGCCTCAAAAACTCATCAAAGTCAGACTCCTTCTTCTGATTGCATCTGTAGCGCTGTGGACCTTGGCTTTCTTAGAGCTTCCTGCTACTCACAATCTCTATGTGATTACTTCCTGGTCTGTCTTGTGTCTGGAATGCTCATAGATGCTTCATCAATGTTCACTATATAGTAACTTTTTTTTTTTTTTTTTTTTTTGTACTGGGGAACTGAACCCAGGGGTGTTTTACTACTGAGCTACCTCCCTAGTCCTTTTTTATTTTACTTTCTTTATTTTGAGGCAGTGTCTTTCAAAGTTCCTTGAGGATCTTGCAAAGTTGCTAAGGCTGGCCTCGAACTTGCAATCCTTTTGCCTCAGCCTCCCAAGTTGCTGGGGTTACAGGGGTGTGCCTCTGCACCTGGCTTCCACTTGCTAGCATTTTGTTAGTTTTCTCTCTTCCTCCATGTGTGTGTGCCCTAAGAGCAAGGGCATTCTTTCACATGACCATGGAGCAATTTGTTTTTCTTTGTTGGCAATGCTTGTTTTTTTCTTAAAAGGAAAAATAATTTATTGGCTCAGTGTTTATTGGTCTTTTAGGCATGGCTGGGTCCAGGGGCTGAGTGACCTGGCCAGGGGCTGGCCTTCCTGCAACACACAGCTCTGTTTTTTCTGTTCCTCCCCACCTGTCGCCTTCTTCCATGCCTGCTTTCCTTCCTGATTGTATTATTGAGTCGTTTTAGATTCACAGCAAAACTGTGAGGACAGTAGAGAGATTTGGCAGGTAGCCCTGCCTCCCACTCCTAGACCCCCATTCTCAGCGTCCACACTGCCTGGTACGTTGGTTGCTGTTCAGGAACCTGCACTGGCACCTCGTCATCACTCAAAGTCCATAGTGTCCGTTGGTTTCCCCTTGGTGTTCCTCTTTCTCTGGGTTTTGACAAACACATACTGGTAGGTAGCACATGGATTAGTTTCAGATGGTACGATTTTTTGGCCTTTAGGACATCCAACCCTTGCTCTGACGTGACAGGTCATAGTCAAATTGCAGACGGTGTTAAAGTATGGTGTAAAATCATCTTCCAGCCACGAGTAGGAAGTATATATGGAACAAATGGATTTTGTGTCTAGACTTGGGTCCCATCCCCAAGTGATTTCACTATGTTTATGTAAATATTCCAAAATCTGAACTCGGAGGCACTTGTCATCCCAAGCAATTCAGATAAGGGGTGCTCAGCTCGTGTAGGCGTGTATGGAAATCTCAGTCGCTCCTGTTTGGGACTGGACGCCCCGCCCTGCCTGTCTTCGGTGCTGCCTTCACACTGACAGAGGCTCCTCCTGTCCCCTCAGGAGAAGAGCGGGCCCTGTGTCTGGTGGACGTGAAGAAAGTGAAGCAGTCCCTGGCGCAGTCGCACCTTCCTGCCCAGCCAGACATCTCACCCAACGTCTTCGAAGCTGTGAAGGGCTGCCACTTGTTTGCTGCTGGCAAGGTGAGCACTCCTCAGGCCTCTGCTGGTGGTGTGTCCTGGGGGTCAGCACTAACGGCTTCCCACAGAGCCCCTCCTCCTGACCTTGAGCGTCATGCATCCCTCACACTGGGTTGAATTTCTGTTGCTTCCTTTGGGCCTGTGAAATAATCTGAGTAGCCATGAAATTTGCACAGGTTTTTAATGTGAAAGAAACACAAGAATAAGATGAACAAAACTAAAAGGATGATCCATAATTTTAGAAAGTGTGTATGTGTGATGAGCCTTTTTATTAAGAAGGAAAAAAAAATCCTAACATGGAACCCCATGTCTGATCTGGATGGAAAAATATTTTATTACTAGAAATTTAGAGAGTATAATTTGTGACATTTAGACAATCACTCCTCAGTATCTGTGGGAGACTGGTTCCAGGACCACACCCGCAACTTACCAAAATCCAAGGATGCTTAAGTCCTTTGCACTGTGTAGAATGGTAATATTTGCACATATAACCTGTGTACATTCTTCCATGTTGGTGAAATCATCTCTAGATTATTTACAATACCAAATACAATGTAAATGCTATCTAAATAGTTACTCTGTATTGTTTATGGAGTAATGGTTTTTGGTTCAGAGCCAGGATTTTTTCAGTCTGTGTCAGTTGAATATGCAGATTTGGATCCTGTGGATGCTGAGGACCGAGCATGCCATGAAATCAGCTCACTAGAACTCAAGGCAATTCTTGTAATTTCTACCATATTGAAATCTGGCACATAAATACATTTATTTGCCTCTTTTAAATTTGTTTTTCCATGGTCTGGGGATGTGACTCAGTGGTAGAGCACCTGCCTAACATGGGCGAGGATGTGGGTTCAATTCCCAGCATCACAAAATAAATAAATAAATTTGGTTTTGTCATTAAAAAGTGAAGAATATTTACGGACAGATACAGATCTCCATACACAACTCTAATGAAGTCTGGATCAAACCACTGCCCCTCGCTCCAGAAACAGCTTGCTGGTTGTTGTTCAGGGGGCCACTCAGATGGCATTTACTGGGCACACCCTCTGTGTGACCAAGCCTGCAGAGAACTCTGCTCTAGGGCTGTAGGACTTGATGGGGAGGGGACCTTTTCATTTCTGATGTTATTTCTGCTACGTCTTTGATTTCTCTTGTATCAACCTGTACACAGGAGAGGCCTTGAGCTTTATTGAGCAACTGCCTCTAGCAGGGCATTACTTTATTGGTCGTTAATTTTTGCTTTTGTCTTTGTGTTTTCTTTCTTTAGTTTTCCCTGGCTTGCTTCTATTATTTTTTTTCTAATTCCTTTGAAAATTACTAACTTTCCATATTATTTTTCTAATATAACCATTTTAGGGCTATGCATTTCCCTCTAACTACTAGTTTAGTCACGCCCTCTAAATTTTAATATTATGACTTTTTGTTATTGTTCCATATGTTATTTGTTATTTGTTATTGTTCCAAATTTCTCCCATGAATGATGAGTTACTTAGAAATGTGCATTTTAGTTTCCATAATTTCATTTTTTAAATTATAAATTATTTTTATTACATTGTTTGAAATACTAAAATAAAAATGAGACATAAACATGTGATGGAGCCAAATGATGTAATAAGCATCCCTGAACCCACTATCCAAACCAAGAAATAGAACATTATTAACAATTTCCATTGTCCTACCTGTTCTTCTCTATTCATCTCCTTTCCTGCCCAACTGCTGACCTTCATTTTAGGACGATTTGAGTAGTAAGTGTCTTTTCACCCTGATGAATGACAAGGATCTGGTTGTAGGGGGTGAAAAAAGGAGGATTCAACTCTAGAAAATGGAAGTTTTGATGTGGAACTCTGTAGGTACAGGCCCCAGCTGAGAGCTTTTTCATTAATACTAGAATTGTCTTGAAATTCTTGTGGCAATTTTTACCACCTTTCCTCTCCCTTTGCTCGTCCTGTCTTGTCCCCCTTCTCCCAGGGAAAGGTTGTTAGAAGAATCTGTCTCTAGCCAAAGGCACATGTATGCAAAACATGTGTGCTGTCAGTTGGATCCCCGAGGCCTTCTCTGGATCCCAGCTACAGTAGTGGTTTTCGGCCATTTGGTGATGTCTGGAAACATTTTTGATTGTCACAACTGGAGGGTGCTAGGCATCTAGTGGGTCTGGTCCCTGACGCTGCCTATCATTCTGCAATACACAGAATAAGCTGGTCCAAATTGTCAGTAGGTCTGAGGTTGAGAGACCCTGCTCCAAACTGATGTTGCTTACCTAGTGCTGCTGCAGAGCCACGATTCCCATTGGTGACACTCTGTCTTTTCCCTGTGGCTTTGCAGATTGAGAACGGGCTCTGCATCTGTGCAGCCATGCCCAACAAAGTCGTCATCCTGCGCTACAATGAAAACCTCAGCAAGTACTGCATTCGGAAGGTGAGTCGTGGCCCTGCCATCCTGCTCTCCCGAGGAGCCTGTGTGGAATGTGCTGTCAGGGAGCAGCGTGTGCCCCTCTATTCTGCCACCATTTAGCTTGGGGTCACCTCCCCAGAGAGTGAGACCCTTTCCTCCTGGAAGAGCCCAGAGCCACTAGTAGCTGTGGTTGATAGTTTAGTCTGGGTTTATTGAGCCCCCACTGGCACCAGGGCTGAGGTGGCCACCCCACACTTTGTAGGACAGTTCTTTAGTTTTCAGGTAAGACAGCTGGAGCTGGGAGACAACCTAAGCTACAAAGTCAAGACCACATCTGAAGTTCAGTTTCCCTACCCTTTCACTGTAGCTTGCTGCTTCCAAGTTTCCTCAGCCCAAGTAGGTGGCCAATAAACTGTGGTGATGGTAGTGCTGATAGGAGTTCCAACTGTTAGCTTCAGGAAGATTCTCACAGATCATTGCTACTTTATGGTTCCTGGCCACTGTTTAGAATGCCTGGTTTTTTAATGACAGGATTGGCCTAAAAACAAATATAAATAACCAGGAAGCAGACAATGAAGGTAGGAAAGCAGTAATTATGAAGGTAGTGAGTATGTACGTAATAGAGTTTCCTGTTAGAATCTTAGAAGGCAGCAAGAGGAAGAAAACTACAATCCCTTCCTAACCACCCCTGTTCATAATTGTGTAGTTTTCCAGTATTTTTCTCTCCAATAAGAATGTATTGTTAAAATTCTACCTTTTCATTGAAGTGGCATTTCTGACCCCCTCCCCATTTTTTTGTCTGCAATTTGGCTTTCTTTTCCAAAAAAGCCTGCGGTTGTATAGAACATCAGAAAAAAGGTAGCAAATGGGCCACTGGCCAACCTGAAAGGCATGAAGGGCGAATGGGCTTCATGTGACAGTGGCAGCAATTCTGATGGCGACTGCCTGCAAGGCTCGTTAGATGCTCAAGGCAGAAACAGAGCAGCAGTGGAGCCAGGGCTGTCCTGTGTCATCATGTCCTTCTCTGCCCTCTGTCCCAGGAGATCGAGACCTCGGAGCCCTGCAGCTGCATCCACTTCACCAGTTACAGTATTCTCATTGGAACCAACAAATTCTACGAGATCGACATGAAGCAGTACACACTGGAGGGTGGGTAGCCCCCGCCCGCCCCCTGGTGCCCAGGCCTGGCAGGGAGTCTGAGGGCCTTCCTGAAGCCCACTTCCCACCTGCCTTTACAGAATTCCTGGACAAGAACGACCACTCCTTGGCGCCTGCTGTGTTTGCTTCCTCTTCCAACAGCTTCCCTGTCTCCATCGTGCAGGTGAACGGGGCAGGGCAGCGAGAGGAGTACCTGCTATGCTTCCACGGTGCGTCCCGCTGCTCCTGCCGCTGTTCAGGAGCTGGGGTGGGGCAGGTCCTGCTGAGAGTGTGGGGAGTGTTGGTCCAGTACCACCCAGGCCTGTGGGGGGGTTCCTCCTATCCGCCAGACGCCCCCCATCACATCCTCTGTATAGAGCAGCTCGTTTGTTCCTTCTCTGTCCCTCCCTCCCTCCCTCTCTCTCTCTTTCCTTTCTCTTCCTGTGCCCAGCCTGTCTGTCTGCCTGCCCACCTGCCTGCCTTTCTCTCTCTCTCTTGATATTTTCTTTCCTTTTTAAAAATATTTAAAAATATCTGTGTCCTTTCCTCTTGCTGGGTCTCTGCCTCCCTTCTTTTCTCCTTTATCTCTGTACTCCCTTCCTGTCTATCTCTTCCATTTTCCCTCCACACTTTCTTTTCCTACACCCTCCTCCCTTTTGCTTGATCCCTCTCTTTAATAAAACAATAAATTAAAAATATTTTAATGCAAATACATCCTCATTTTAAATCCATTTCTAATAAAACAATGAGATGGCTCAGCAGGTCTTTGGGTTTTATTGGTTCAGTCAGATCTGGCTAGTTGTCCCTGGGGTCTTTTCCTCATTCTTGTGTCATGGTGTATGTCTATAATACCCTCCAGACCTCCGATGCTGACGCCCCATGCTCTTGACACCTTGCAGAATTTGGGGTGTTCGTGGATTCCTATGGAAGACGTAGCCGCACAGACGATCTCAAGTGGAGCCGCTTACCTTTGGCCTTTGGTGCGTGATGCATGGTGTGGGGTGCTCCTCTTTAGCCAGCAGCTGGTGTTCTGGGCGAAAATTGCAGGTGGAATTCTTTTTGCCTTAAGTACTGTATTCATGGATTTCATCAGACACTGGGCACCATGCATAATGGTCACCTAAGTGATTGTGCATGACAGAAGATCCTGAGGCTTACTGAAGAATTGCCTAAGCCAGCTCCACAGGCCACAGTCCAGCCTTGTGAAATATTTGTTAAGCTCTCATGATAGAAAGAAGACCATTCACTGTGGATTTCTTTATTTCCAGACAGTATGTAGTGCCCCACAGTATGGCCGAACACCTGCTAACATGACCAGTTCTAATTAGGCAGAGTGGTTAAGTCACGCCCATACTTATGTATGTACATAGAGTGTAAACAACACTGTGATGAACGTCCTTGAACAAATATCTGTACACTTATCAAATAGTGTCCCCTGAATATGGGTCCCTAAAAGTGCTTCTGAGTCAAAGAGTAAACACCTGCATGCATGCAGATATGTAACACACATATTTTGTGTGAATTTTCTGGAATACCATTTGGCTAAAATACCCTTTAAGGACATTTTTTTATCTATTGCTGCATAAGCCATTCCTAAACTTAGTCACTTAAGACAGCACTTATCGCTGTCCATGCGTCCGTGGTTCGGCCGGACCCATGTGCTCCATGTGCTGTCAGCAGGACTGCGGGGCAGCTAGAAAGGGGAGCTCCGCTGGAGCTGGGGGCTGGAGGCCGTGGTCTCTTTCCACATGGGCTACTTCAGGCTGGCAGCCTTGTCTCCTTCATGTCCTCCTGGTTAAAGGGGCCTCAGGGTCTGTGCATATTCCAGGCAAGGAAACTGCATGAGGATCTGAGTGTTGGGAGGCGTGGTTGAGAGTCTGGTACCAACATGATGGTTTGCCACAAAGAATACTAGAGAGACTCAGCCGTGCCTGTCATACCCTCTCCAGTTTCCGTGATACTATACAGAGAGTGACTTAAGATAGAGAATATTAAGACCAAAAATATCTAATTAGCTGAATGCAATCTTTCTTAATTGAATTTTTTGAAGATGTATACAATTAGTTTAAATAGGTGTATAATGAGAGGTCTCACTGTGTTTCCCAGTTGCCATACTCTCTCTCTCTACTCTACTAAAGGAAAGGAAATTGAATCACTTATATTTCCAGTGCTTTTTGCAAATAAGCTCATAAAAATATATATTTTTATCCCCACCTTTATAAGATTTTATTTTGTATGTTTGCGAGGGGGGAGGCTAGGAATTAAAAACTCAGGGCCTTGTGCAGGCCAGGCAAGCACTCAACCACTGATCCCCAGGTCCCCTGCCTTTGTTTTTCAGTCAATGAGAGCATGTTTTACACATTTTGCTAAACTTGACTTTATGCACCAAGCAAGGGTGCCTCAGGTATTTTTCCATTTTGGTACAGAGAAAGCTCATTGTGCATTTGTGTGGCTGTGCAGAATCCCAGGATCATCATCATGTATTTAACAGGTTCCCCAGAATATACACTTTGTTTCTTATATTCTGCTGTAACAAACAACACCACAGTGAATAACCCTAAGCATGGGTAGTCACACTGGCATGCAGAAGGTTTGGAGAATAGATCCCCGCAGGTGGGAATGCTAGATCAAAGGGGGCCTCACAGCCAGGCTTTGATTTTCCCTCTTTGAACCCTTCTCTGCCTCTGCTCCTCCTCCACGGTGGCCGCATAGCCTACAGAGAACCCTACCTGTTTGTGACCCACTTCAACTCACTGGAAGTCATTGAGATCCAGGCACGCTCCTCGCTGGGGTAAGCATTGCTCCTCTGTGCTTTGAGAACTCCATCTGCAGGGGCAGGGGCAGGGGCAGGGTGTTGGGGTGGGGGATTTCTTCTGTCCAGCAATGGAGTATCCTGCAGTGACTGCCATCTCTTGTCTGGAACTCTGCAGGACCCCTGCCCGAGCATATCTGGAAATCCCGAACCCTCGCTACTTGGGCCCCGCGATTTCCTCGGGAGCAATTTACCTGGCCTCCTCATATCAGGATAAATTAAGGGTCATATGCTGCAAAGGAAACCTCGTGAAGGAGTCCGGCACCGACCACCACCGGGTCCCCTCCACCTCCCGCAGGTAAACAGACCACCTTCCTCCTCACCGGAGCTAAAGTGCTGCTCTGAAAAGCAGAAGGAAATCTTGCTAAACTGGTTGAAGTTTTCTCCATTTTCATTCTGTCCTCAAGCACAAACCACTCATTTCTTGGAGGTCTGTGGCCTAGAAATGGCACAGGCTTTTATAAGCATTGGGAGAATTATGAAAGGACTGCTCGTAAAAGTAAAAGGGAACCATCCCATCTTTCTCCTGTGGTGTTTTCAGAGGCACTGTTAGGTTGGGAGCCTGGGTTGTGCTTCCTTGCTCTCAGCTCTTCTGCTGTGCTGGTGGTTGGCTGTGGCGGGCAGTGGGGAGTCAGCCAGCTGTGGCCTCTCTCTGATGGGCCCAAATCCTGGTGGGAGAGAGATGGGAGAGTCAGGGGATCACAGCATAGGTTGAGGCTCTGGTGGAGTAGTTTCAACACCAGGGAGCTCATGAGGGCCCTGCAGCCTGGACTTGGGGGCCAGGGAGATCTCCTGGAAGAAGTGAGGCTGGGGCAGTGGACAGGGCAGTGGGTGTGCACTGGCAGGAGGGAAGGCGTGCCACACGCAGGTGGAGGACCAGAGGTTTGAAGCCGCCGGAGGCCTGGGTTCCCAGCCTGCACAGGAGCCTCCCCGGAACGCCAGAACTCCCAAACATGACCAGACTAGTATTCTTCTTAAATTTCATTTTATTTTTTTAAACTAATTTTTGAAATTGTTGACCCAATCCAAGGGAATAGAATTCAGAGGATTGAGGAAGGTGCGTGCAGCACAGTCTCTCCTGGCTGTGTTGTGCCTCTCGTTCCTGGCTCTCATCAGCATGGTTTGAATCCCAGGAGTTTGCCAAAAATCCACAAGTGATAAAAACCAGGTGCTTCCTGACCCTTGTGGCTTGATCCTGCCTCCAGAGTGACCACTCAATGGTCCATTGTCCTCCTCTGAAATATTTAGATCCTCCTCAAGTGCTTTCCAAGTCATGCAAGAAATAAGTCAGAATGTTGCAATTCGATCCTCCTGCATTGCCTCTTAGATGGCCAGACACCTTGCTTTCAAGACTCTACAGTTTCCCTGTTAAGTAGTTGCTTTTTCTGTGGTTGAAAATGGCTGCAGTAGCTGTGAACAAGGGGCAGAAAATAATGTGTATGGGTCCCTGGGGCCTCCAGGCATGTCTGGAGAACCAGCAGCCAGTCCTTGGTTGTCTCTTGCCTTACAGAAGAGTCCTGCTGCTGCCAACTGCTTTGGGCAGGTCAGAATGTACAAGGCTGGCCTGACGGGTGTGATTCACTGCAGGCCTCATTTTCCTGGTCTGTTTAGCAGAGCAAGAAACATAACTCTTTGCACAAAACATAAAGTGGATGTGGAAGATCATTGGTCGTTAATGGCTATGTAGATGGAAGACTGCCCGCTCGGCTTCCAGTGATGAGTGTTTCTTTCCTCCCATTCATCTAAGCTGATGTCCCGGATGGCCTCCCTGGGCCAGCCTGCTTTCCCTGGGCACTGAGCATCCTCGTGTTGCTTTGTTGGGCCTCTGGGGACATGTGTTATAATTTCTTTTCTATTACAAATAGGCTTCATGTAGTTCTCCTCTCAGAGTGTATTTTTTGTCTTAATATCTCAGAGCTGTATGGCTAGATGTGCACATCAACCTTGATTTCAAGATGTAGAAATCTGAATATCACTGCTTCTTAGACAGCACACAGGGCCGTGGGCCTTCTGAGCATTGTGTGAATCCCCAGTTAGAGCTGCCGGGGAAGCAAGAGTGACATGAAGCTGTTCACAATAAACTGACTGCTGGTGAGGTGGCCTCTGCTCACCATCCTCCCTGTGCATCAGGATCTGCTTTCTTCAGAGGTTGTCAGGCCAGGGATGTGCTGAAAGCTTCATTTGAAACACCCAGACCAGGACTGGGTGGCAGGCTGGGCTGATCGTACAGAAAGGGCCCAGTGAGCTGGGGGTGCAGCTCAGAGCACTTGCCTGGAGTACAGGAGGCCCTGGGTTTGATTCCAAGCTCCCAATAAAGGCTCCAGTGTTTTCACCTGTTTGGCTGTTGGCCCAGCCTCGGGGCCGGGGTGCTCTGAGCTGGCTGGACTGCGCTCTGCCCTTCCCAGCTTCCTGATTGCATCAGGCCTGCCACTGCACCCCAGGGTTTTGTTGCTGTGACTTAGAATCATCCACATCTGCATCAGGTGCCAGAGATTCGTGGAAAGCTACCTACAGGGAGGGGTGACCCAACCCAAACTCAGGCATGGGACAGGTGTGGCAGCTGACAGGTGACCAGCACAGGATTTCTGAAAACTGCTCCTTTGCACTGAGGCCCTTGTGGGTCCCTGACTTGTGGGTTATAGCAGGCTTAACCATGAAGGGAGGCATTCTTCTGTCCCTTCCCAGCTCTGGAGAGCACTAGGTCCCTAGGTGTAGTATGGGGATCATGATGTCACACTGACCTTGTTTGGAATCCCAGTGCAGGCGGGCACCTCCCTGCCCTCTGTCTCCATTTTTTGCCTGTACAGCGAGGGCCATGCTTGCTTCTGGCTCCCAGGGCTGCTGTGATTTAGCAAGACAACGAGGTAACACACAGGAACAGGCCTGGCTCACGGTAGGTGTGGCCTGAGCCATGGCTGGGAAGCGTGGCTTCCTGTTGTAGCGGTCACTGCCCAGACAACAAGCAGGAGGTCTGGGCTCCAGGCCTTCTCTTCTAAACAGCGATAGTGACGTTGAGGTGAGGGGCTGTCGAGTAGAAGGGGGACGCCTTTGGGGGTCGTGATTCCCCAGCTCCCTGCCCTCTTCTCTTCTTGCCAGCAGCCCCAACAAGCGAGGCCCACCGACGTACAACGAGCACATCACCAAGCGCGTGGCCTCCAGCCCGGCGCCACCTGAAGGCCCCAGCCACCCCCGAGAGCCAAGCACACCCCACCGCTACCGTGAGGGGCGGACAGAGCTGCGCAGGGACAAGTCTCCTGGCCGCCCCCTGGAGCGCGAGAAGTCGCCGGGCCGCATGCTCAGCACGCGGAGGGAGCGGTCCCCTGGGAGGCTGTTTGAAGACAGCAGCAGGGGCCGGCTGCCTGTGGGAGCCGTGAGGACCCCACTGTCCCAGGTTAATAAGGTGAGGTGACATCCTGAGGCCTGCATGGCTGTCACAGAGGCCAGAGGAGTGATCCGAGGTGCTGAGGCTCCTCGGCGCCACTGGGGTAAAACAAGACTCCATTACTGCCATCCAAGCTTTGTGAGGTATTTATGAGTTTGTGAAGAAAATGTACTTTTTTGATGAAGGTACTGCCCAGGCAAACAGAGGGGTATGTGTGGTAAGCAGGAGGCGGACGTGTCCACGTGTACCATGTGCCTCAAGCAGGAGTAGCTCCCAGGCGGGGCTGTTCCCCTCCCCAGATGCAAGCGAGTGTCAGCAGCTTTGCACTTGGAGGGCTGTTCTGAGTGAAGAAGCCTGCGTGCCTGTGTGTGTGTGTGTGTGTGTGTGTGTGTCTATTTAACACAAATGATAGTGTGTTATACAAGATGTTCTGTGCCTTGCTTTTTTCAAACATATCCAAATACACTTATGTGTGTATAGGATTCTTTTTCCTGGAAGGCTACATAGAAACTCAGCAGGGTTTGCCTTCTAGAACTTTGAACTTTTTGGAAATTTCTAATTGTGTGCACGCATTGTCTGTGTGTTGAAGACTGGGGTTCCCACCAGCAGGACGGGCCTGTGCTCGGTGCCTCTTCAGCAGGCCAGTTTGTTCTTCGAGCCTGCGCTGCAAGGCTGAGCCACCTTTCTGTCCCCTCTTCTGTATGATCTTCTAATGCTGCCTGCAGTTCATTGTTGGTACCTTGCAGACAAAGAAAGGAGGAAAAACCATCCAGGTGTTTTTTCGGTTTGCTTCTCACTTGTCAGTCGATGTCTGTGCGCCTGTTTGGATGGTGCAGGGTGAGCCCAGCAGGTCCTGGTTTCACATGGCTGACGCCCTCCTCTTCTTTATTTTGCTCGTAGGTCTGGGACCAGTCTTCAGTATAAGTCTCAGCCAGAAAAAAGCAACTCTCATCTCAGTCTGCAGGAAAACACCAAACACACTATGGAACTCTGCTGCAGGGGACCCCAGTGCCCATCTGCTCAGCCACCCCACGGCACAGCTGGGCCCAGACCCGCCTCGGCACGGACACCCCTGTCTCCAGAGGTGCAGGTGGCCGAGGCTCTTGAGTCAGTGCTCGGGCCGCCTCCGAGCGCCTTCCTGCAGTCATCCTCTTTGCACTTTGTTACTCTTTCAAGCATTCATAAACTTTTGTACCTAGCGCTAGCCTGTACCAGTTCATCAGAGGAAACCAACCGGAACGCTAACTGTGTGGTTAGAATCCTAATTAGCTACTTTAAGATCCTAGGGTTGGTTGGTTTTTCTTTTGGTTTTTTTCCTTTGTTTCTTCTTTTTTTTTAAGACGACAGAATTCTTAATAGATTTGAATAGCAGTGTATTTCCTGTGGTAGTCGTTTTTAGCTAGCTCACACCATCAGGTCTCTGCCACTGAACCGTAGTGTAGAGGAGTCCCTGTTGTTCCGCTGACCTCCCTCGTTCATGTCGCTTCATCCTGGTTCCTGTCCATTTTCATAGATGGCCCTGTTTTACGCAGGGTGACATCGTAGCCAAATGTTTACTGTTCTCATTGCCTTTTATGGCCTTGACGACTTCCCGTCCCACCAGCTGAGAATGTATGGAGGTCATCAGGCCTCAGCTTGGAGGCAGTGACCTGGGGCCAAGGGACCTCACCGAGCTTTCCTTCCTCGCCCCCCAGTGTCATCCACCCAGCCTGCTGTCCCTGCTTACCATGTAGCTTTGGCCAGGAAAGCATGCAATAGACTTGCTCTGAGCCCAGCACTAATGGGTCTTGGGGTTGGGGTCTTGGGTTGGGGAGGGGACTGTCCTTGATGGCGTGTTGCTCCCTACTCTGGGTTGGGGAGGAGACCCATCCAGGAGCTCTGCATGGCGGTTCACTGCATGTGCTGCCCCTGACCTGGCTGCCCCCTTGGGTTGCTCTGCCAACGTGTTGATGCCATCCCATAGCTCCCACCGAATTGAGACCCTCTGACGACTTGCCAACAACTGGCCACAACGAGCTGCAGTCTGTAGCACTGAACAAACACAAAACGCTCAAGCCTTACGACCAGAGAAGGATTTCAGCAAACTGCGCCCCCCCCACTCTGTTCCCCTTCTGACCCTCACGCTCCCCTGCCGACTTCCTCACGGATGACTGTGTTCACACAAAATCCAGCATGGTTCTACCCCACGAAACTGTGACTTCTCAAAGAGCCTTTCCCTAGGGCTAGACCTAAGACCAGGGTGTTAGAGAGAGAAGCCGCAGCTCAACTCTTCCAGCCCCACCGGGTTGGCAGGTCCTCCCTAGGTGCAGTGCGGCTCCCCCTGTTTCTCTCTGCCCTCTTTCAGAGTGCCGAGTTCCTGGCAACTGGTATAGAACCAACCTAGAGGCTTTGCAGTTGGCAAGCTAACTAACTAGCGGCCTTATTTCTGCCTTTAATCTCCCACAAGGCCTCTCCTGCTTTGGATTCTCCGTAACTCTTAGGCACGCCTCAAAACCAAGGCACATCCTAGGTGGGCTGAAGGTAGACCTGTTTACACTGCAGCAGGTGAACATGACCGTGTTTTCAGCCCATGTGTCCACAGTTCAAATCACTTTCCAGATTGCAACCTGGCCCAAATACCGGCTCCTTCCTGCTCGTTTCTTAACCTAAGTGCTTTCTTGTTGGAACCACCCATGAACCTCCATGTTGTAGCCCATTGGCAAGTGCCCTGCTGCTGTGTTTTATGTGTTGCTTGGAGTCTTTGGGGTCATATTCTCTCCCCCTCCCCCAGGGCAGATCTGACTGAATGTTTGCTGAAGTTTTTGTCTCTTGGTCCACAAGTATTTGGAAAGGTCACTGATAATTGGTCTTTCAGTCTTGGCATTTCATTTAGGATCTCCATGAGAAAAGGGCATCTGGAGCCCTGAAAAATGTATATTGTGTGTCTCATTTGTGAAATGCTTCCTGCTATATAGAACTAGCTCAAAAGACTGTACATATTTACAAGAAACTTTATATTCGTAAAAAAAAAAGGAAATTGAATTGGTTTCTACTTTTTTATTGTAAAAGGTGCATTTTTCAACACTTACTTTTGGTTTCAACGGTGGTAGTTATGGACAGCCATCTTCATCCGAGGGTGGGGCGCTCCGTGTAACCACCAAGACGCCAGCAGGAAATATCGTAACATGAAATTGCAGTCAAAAGCTTATTAGTATAAATAAGATTCTAGGTCTCCAAAAGTACAGGCTTTTTCTTCATTACCTTTTTTATTCAGAATAAGGATGAGAACACAAGGAACGATTCAAGATCCACCTTGAGAGGAATGAATTTTGTTGTTGAACAATAGTGAAATAAAGCAATGATCTAAAAATGTTTGCTTTGATGCAATGACTTCATCTTTTCTTGACGGAGACTCTAAAAAACCATTGCCCGTGTCTGTGTTGGCTTATTATCATGGCCTGGGACCATGGCTCTGTGGGAGGTTTCTGGGGGGCCAGGGGCACATGGTGATGAGCGCATCCTGCTCTCATGGAATCGAGAGCTCAGGGACAGTCTCTTCCAAAGCACACCATTGTGAAGATTGGTCAGTATCTCCAGTGAACCAGGAATGGGTTATTAAGATCATTTTATAGGACTGCAGAACTGGAAGCTCCTTAAGCAGTCTAATAGGCCATTTTAAAAGGATTACTCAAGAAGGGATTACCTATAATGCAGCCAAGCAGGAAAGCAGGTCAACTTGAGATTTCTCTTGTCCATTATGAGGTCACCAAGAATTTAATAATGTATGTTTCTTTGGAGGAAGCAGTTCAGATCAAGGTAACTAAAAATGTAAATACTTTTAACTAGACCCATTTTTACAGTCTGCAAGGTGAATTTTCTCTGCTACTTTGTTATATAAACTAGTTAGATCTAGACAAATATTGGTTTTGGCAATTGGTGGTGTATATATTTTTTCATGGTTCCTGTTGTTTTTAGTCTTTGATTTTTTTTTTTATTTTCTAATTAGGTAATCTGACCACAAGTCAAAATTTGACATGCAGGGTTGCATCTAATGGCTCGTGATGCAATATCGGCAATTCTGTTCCTCTTTTCTGTTTTACTGTTGGGCATAAAAATTGGCCACAAGATCATAATTGTAACAATGAAGATAATTCACAGGATGAAGAAATGAAATGTTGGAACCTTTATTTCCTTCTAACATTAAATACTAACCAACCATTTCAGTTACTGTCCTGAGAATTCTTGGCAGACACAGACTACTTCAAAAGCTAAGTAAACGTGCGTGGTTTGGTTCCAAAAGAAAATGCACCAAGATAGGTTGTGTGACTCTAAAGAACAACCTCAAAGAAACAACCAGCAAATTACTCGGTCACACCGTGTAATGGCCCAAACCTCCCTGCTGCCACTCCTGTTTCTTAAGCACAAAAGCAGATGTCCTGTTTTTCTGTGCTTACAACTTAATTTTCATGCTTATGACTTTAATCCGCGCTGTAGAGTGATTAGTTGAGATGACTTGGGTTTTAGAAGAAATGTGTACATGTCCTTAACTTCCTTGTTTCCTCTTGAAGACAACTGTGTGTCTCCATTAATTTGCTGGTCAAGAGAAGTGTTAGGGACGGATTCCTCTGAAGCTGCATGATTTGATGAGTAAAGATTACATCAGACGCAGCAAATTTCATAACCAGGAAACTTTTGGGCACTTAGGCCAAAAAGGGATGCTTTGTTTAATAGGACCCAACAGCTGGTCTGTCCTCAGAAGTGGGCCTCTGTAATGTGATTGGTTTTAGAAAACATGGGTGCAGACTTAAGTCTAAAGCATTAAGGGGGGGCCCACTGGTGGACTAGGCTTTCATTCCTAATATGTCAGTTAAACTAGCTGGTTCCGGTGCTTCTCAGCCAGAGGAGATTGTGCTTCCCTTTCCCCAGAGGGTATTTGACAACCTCTGAAGACATATTTGGTTGTCACACGGGGTGTAGTACTACTGGTGCCCAATGGGCAGAGAGGTCAGGGCTGCTGCTAAATATCCTTCAAAGCACAGGGCAGCCCTCACCCTCCAACCACAAAGATCTGGCTCCAAATGTCAGTAGTGCCAAGGTTGGGAGACCTTGTCCATCCTGGTGGTTCTAGTCGGATTTCTCTCGTGGTGGTTTAAATACTGCACCTGCAGTCCAGAGCAAGGGGATTGTGGCTCTAGGCACTCAGTGTTTACAGGAAGAAAGCATTTTATCATTTGCTTAATCAAATGTTGAAGCTTCATTTTCCTGAAGCTTGGGAAAGTGGGGGTAATAGAGTAAGCAGTGATTGCTTTCCCCCTCCAGTCTATCAATGATTAATGGAATTGTCTGGCCTCAAGGGGTTGTTTGAGGAAAGGACTTGACGACTTTGCTACGGTACATAACTCACGCTGCTTTAGAGAGGCACCAAACAGGAAAGATGAAATGGTATTGGGAGAACGGAGTGCATGCTTGGAAGTGAGATTGGCTCATGTAGAAAGAACTGAAGTAAAACAAAATTTTTGTTTTCCCCTGAAATGGTCTTGTCTCTGACCTCAGCCACGGATAATATCACTGTGATGTTCTGGAGTTGTTTTTAAATCTTGGCCTTTGGAGCCGTGGAGATTTCCTAATTGAGTTAGTTGAGACACTGGCACTTTTCCTGTCCAGTACCTGGACTTCCTGTGCCCACATCCCAGTCTTCTTGTTAAGGATCTCATGTGAAATGAGGGGAGCTCTAGGCCTCATCAGGTGTAGGTACAATCCTTCTTATTTTTCAGGGAATACAATCCAGCTTAGAGAGGGCATGTAATTTTGCCCAAAGTCACAACTGCTCAGCAAACCAACTAGATCAACATTCCTGATCTCTGTCCAGTGTCCACACTTGGAGAGGATGGTGGGGAGACGGCTAACTCAAATGTGATGCCAGGCTAGTGACCTGGTCTTGGAGTGCTGGTCAACTTCCCTCACATTCACGCCCATAACTGGAGCCAGAGGGAAGGATATAGCTTTGCCTGGGTCCTTTCCTCTTTGGCTCAATATTTTGATATGTGGTTCTACAGGTGACCTTCCCCATGCATGGGTTCTGCATCGATAGGTTCAACTGACCACAAATCAAAACCATTCTGAAGAAAACTCTACTGTACTTTTTTTGTCATTATTCCCTAAATACAGCTGAATTATTTATACCGCACTAGGTATGACAAGTAACCTAGAGACAGTCTGCCCTATGAGGGAGGCTAGGTGCAGCTTATATACAAATGCCACACTAGAAGAGATTTGAGCATCCAGAAATTTTGGTATCTGAGGTGGGCCTTGGAACCAATCCCCTGAGGACACCAGGGGAATGACTATTTACCCTGAAATATTGTTCTATTTTAATTTTTCAGGCCTTTGAGGAAAAATGTATCATTGAAAAGCAATATGTAAGCAATATTTAACCATGTAACCAGTCTTCACCCATAAAGGGGATGAATGCTGAGGGGGCATGTCCTGGATCACAGGACATCCCAGTTGGACATGTGGCTTCACCTGTGTGCTGTGCAGAGCAGGATCTGCTTTTCCACTTCCATAATCTCCAGCTTCTTCGGTCTAGTCTTTCCCTTGGCTCTGTGGGCAGTATTCTGGACCATAATGAACTGTTTTGTGCTTTTTCAAGAAAATGAAGTCTTTTAAAATGTACACAGAATGCTGGAGAATGCTGTCACATCCATGTCTTCGTGATTTGAGGGTGGGCCTGCCCTCAGCAGTCACCTCCCCGCGGGATCCCTTGTGGTTCCAGAGCTGGGATATACAGGGTCACTGGCTCTGAACTAGTCTGTACATTGACTCTCAGCTCAGGTTTCCCAGCGTGCTGTGGGGAGAGCTCATTTGTATGCTGGCTTCTGTTGCTGTTCCCACCTGCGGCACTGAGCTGATGGCTCCTTGGGCCCTTGACTCTGGCTATAGTCTGGTTCTTCCATTTGTCACAGCAGAGTAGCCGTGCTGTACTGTGTGTACTCATGCAGGGGCCCCTGAAGCTCAGAGCTAGGTCCTGGCCAGACTGGCAGCCTCCCCCATGGTACGGGTTCTGCTCAGAGTTCTCCAGCAGGGCCTCTTTGTTTCCAGTGTATGTACACAACCTCTTTTATACTTCTGAGTTTAGATGTTTTCAATAATTTAAATGTTTTATCCAATTTGGAGAGATCCCATTGTTTTCTGTTCTCCTAGGTCTACCTGAAGAAACCCTAGTTTCTAGAACCGAGGATTCCCACATCACCAGCTTTCAGGGTAAGATAGGGACCCAACTTGGGGGTGCTTTCCAAGGTCCATGGGCCAGATGAGTCTGAGCCTCTTTTTTTCTGCCAAGTTTATTTAAAATATTGCCTATGAAAAGACTTAAAAAACCACCCACAACCTTTCATGCTCTTGGGAAGAGAGCCTGAGCCTCTTTCAGGTGACAGAATAGCTAACTCCAAAAATGTCCTGGTGTCTCACAAGCCAGTGTCACGATCCCAGACTCCCCTGCAGGGCTTGTTTATGAACAAGAGGAAGCAAAACCTCTGCCTGGCATGCTGCCCACCTATTTGAGAAGGAAGCTTCTCCTTGGGTCTGAGGGGTTCAAAGGGAGTCAGTCTCAGAGGCCTCTGAACAGATTTCCAAACTGTGCCCTAGTAGATGGATCAAGGTAATAGCCCTGGGCCCCAAGGGAGCCAGAACAGTCCTGCCTGACACTCCAGGGTGCCAAAGGGTGGTCCTGAACAAGTCTGGAAGTTCTAGTCTCTTCTCTGAACAACTGAATAAGAACCAGAGCTTCTGCCAATTATATGTCCAATTATCTTTACAAAGCTTTATTGAAACTTGTGTGTAAAGGTGATAGCTATTCAGTGTTTTGAAAACAGTAAAAAAAAAGGGTACCCAAACTCAGGTTTACCAAATAAATACTGTACACCAGCAAGCTCATCTCTCCCTCTCCCAGCAAGAACAAAAGGCGTAATGATAACTTTTGCTGACTGGGTGACAGGAACCTGCACCAATGGGCACACATGTGTGGCATCTCCCTGGAAACTGAGCCAAGTATAAAGATGTCCACTTTGGTCCAAAGGGTGTCTTCCTGGCGTGAATTCAGAAAGCTGCTGTCAGATTCTAAATCCCTTTTACAAGCAACAGCAACAGCTGTAGCCTTCTTCTCTAACTAGGGACACGGATCCCAAGCGAGACGGCAGAGACTGGAGCTGAAAGGAGGGTGAAGGGCTTCGCCAAAGTTGTCATTACGATTGGGATAAAAAGCTGGACAACCTTCCAGCTAATGGTAGTCAGTCCTCAGGATCATCCAGATGAATGGAGAAATCTGGTGGTAGGTTTAGAAGTCTGTTCAGGGAACAGATTATTGCTGAGCAGTCACATGATCTAGTCATGGTGACTTATTGCTATCAGGTTGTATAGCTAGCCACCAATGGATAATAAAAAGGACTTAGTGCACTGTGTAGGAAACTACTAAGGACTTTACCTGGAAATCAGACGGTTTTTAATTTCAATAGAAATGACACCTCCCTGAGGCAGAGAAAGGGAGGCAATCTATTGCTTTGATTTGGAAGGACAGGCAAATGACCTTAAACATGCCCAGATGACAGAAATTCTGTGGGGCCTCAGTCCCTGCTTCCCAGAGTTCTACTAGCAACGTGGCCAGCACTCACTTTTGGCTTAAGGAATGTCCACACCCATTGAGGGGATGTGTGTTTCAAACGCACTGTCCTCATGTGCTGTGGTACAGGGGTTGTGCATCTTTGGCTTTCCCTTTTGCCTTTCTTGGCCTTGAGCCCCTTGAGGCTCACAGCCAGGTGCTAAGAGGACTGTTAGAGACCCAGGCTCTTTTGGAGCTGCTGTGCCTGGATAAACCTTCAAGCAGGACTAGGGCAGGTATGCAATGTCTTAGAGTGTGAAATGAGGAATCGACAGTCCATGCCTCAGTGGCAAGCATGCATGCGGGAACTTGATGGTGCCAGCTGTCCCTAGGTCCACTGTTGACCCCAGATCTTCATATGGGCTTGTATAACAAGGTGGTGACATACTTCTTCTTGTACCGGTGGGTTGCACTGAGCACCATCACTCCATCCTGAGGAAGAGGGAGGAAATGAGTAAAGGTGGGACCAGGTCAGGAGCTCAGACTTCAGGGTGCACAAAAGTCATCAAAGGGCTGAAGGGAAATCCATCTTCCTGGGCCCACCTTCAGAAACTGAGCCAGAGAGTGCGTCAGCCCTGGACGCTGCCCTTTAAACCAGCACCGAGGCACTCCTGGCACTTGGGGTCCTCGGAACACATGCTGAGAAACTGCTATGATAACGAAAGACAGGCCAATTACCTTGATAGAAAGTGCGTAAAGGTGGTTCAACATGACGTGATTGGGCTCGGGGAGCAAAGCTGGATCACACTGTGAGGGATAAAAGGCAGATGTGAGCATTTAAGATTTGGAAATCAAGATAATGGTTCCCTTTATTTCACAGGAAGGAAGGCATGCTCTTGTGTCAACCTCTCTTCCTAAGTGGGCAGAGGGCTTGTCCAAGATGACAGGTAAGGTAAGAGGGCAGCACCCTCTGACCTCAAGGGAGCCCCTCAAGCCAGCCAGACACTGGTGTGTGTCTCTGGTCAGGCTGTCAGTGTGGCCTCTCAATTGTGGGCCATAGCTGTGTCATCTTACAGAGGCAGGTTAGGAAAAAAGGAGCTGTCCGCTGCAAGCACTCGAAGGTGGCACAGGACACGCTGCTCCATCCTAAACCCTCCTGAGCAGACTTCAAACTTAGGTCTCTAAGACTCAGATAATGAGCCTAAAGAATGAAATGGATAATCGCAGGAGACACTATCATTCTGTAAAAGCTTATCGAGAACAGGCAATTAATGTTGCCACAAATTTTTTTTTTTAAATATTTTTTTAGTTGCCAATGGATCTTTATTTTATTTATTTATATGTGGTGCTGAGAATCGAACCCAGTGCCTCACATATGCAAGGCAAGTGCTCTACCACTGAGCCAGAACCCCAGCCCCCACAAATTCTATTTTTAAGAGGAGTCAGAAATGTGTTTGTTTTCTCCATCGTTCATTCCCAACTTTTACAAATGCTAACTCAAAGCAAACAAAAAGGCACAGGTGGCTGGTGATAGAGCGCAGTTGGTAGAGTGTTTGCCCCCCATGCACAAGGCCCTGGGTTCATTCCCAGCACCACAAAAGAATAAGAAAAACAAGGCACAGGCAACCAGTCTGTGGTGGTACACAGGTAGGCTTCTGGTTCCAGGGGAAGAGCCGTGTTCACAGTCAGTCGACATTAGCGGAACACTCTATGGCCCAGCGTGAAATGCCTCACAGATCTCAGCCTGAGGGCCTCTCGTGACCCCGAACATATCCAGGAACCAAGAACTCTGGTTCTACCCTGTGCAGAGGACTGCTGAGGTCTTCTTCAAAGAGGCTGAAGCTGCCTTCAGAACCATGCATGGTCATCTTGAGGGATTCTGGTCTAGGAGGTCTAGGGGAGCTCAGGAAGTTGCACCCTAACAAGGCTCAGGTTTAGGAAAATCTCCTTGGGAAGAGAACAGACTCCAATTCCACAAGAGCTGCACATGATGGTTTTCTCAAGAAGGTAGATGAAGATAAACTGCTGGGAAAGCCAGTTCCTGATTCCCATTCTGCCACCATCAGCTAGGAGACTTCAAGCACTGCACTTGACCTCACTTCAGGCTTAGCAATCCAGAGGCTGGCTGATGAGCATTCTGTCAACAGTACTCAGCCCTGCTGGGAAGCTGTGGAGGGCATCTATCAAGAGGAAGGAGCTGGCACTCACCTGTCTCACCTAGATGTTGGCTCAGCCACTTGCTATGTGACCTGGGAAGCTTTTAAAAATTAATGAATTTTAAAAATTGAAATATAAAAACTACATATTGACTTTTGTAGAACCTGGTGTTCTGGAATATGTGTACTTGATGGAGTGGCAATATCAAACCCTAAACATGCATTACCTCATGCGTTAAATTACTTTTCTGTGGTTAAAACACTTAAAATCTATTCTTTGTGTGCAATGTTGATAGGTATGTCAGTTATGGTATGGCCTCTGGAACTATTTTTTATACTATTATGGAGTTCCTCAAAAAACTTAAAAATAGGACTACCATATATGATCTTATAATCCCAGTTTGGGGTGTGTGTCAAAAGGAGATGAAATCTGTACATCAGAGACAACTGCACTCCATGTTCATCACAGCCTAGATGTCAAAAGGATGAATGGAGTTAAAAAACGTGGTGTATGTACACAAGGGAATACCATCCAAGCTTTAACAGCGTGCAGTCCCGCCATCTGCAACAACGTAGATGAACCTGGAGCAAGGGATGTTAAGGGATGAGCCAGGCACAGAAATGGCACTGCGGGGTCTTAAGATCTAAAGCTGCCGCTGAGCTCAAAATTGGAGAACAGGATGATGGTTACCACAGGCTGGGGGTGGTGCGGGGAGATGGAGGTCAAAGATACTAAATTTCAGTTGCTAGAGGAGCTGTGGTACAGCATGGCACTATAGTTAGTCACAATGTTTTCTGTCCTCTAATCTCTGAGACAGAAGAGCTTAAATGCTCTCCCTGGGAAGTTTCTTAACTTCTCTGTGCCTCAGTCTCCTCAACCCTTGCCAGAGTTGTTGTGAGGCTTAATGAATACACGAATGAATGAATGCATAGACTGTTTCAAGGCACAATCAACCTTAACCATTTGGTATTACAACTGGAACCAAAGTCTGTTGTTCGCACTCTGCTGCCTTGGACAGAGGGCTCCTGAAGCTGTCCCTCCTAAGTCCAAACTCCCAAGCCCCTGGGGCTGGTCTACTTCCAAAAGTAGTCTTCCTCAGAGAAGCCGGCTAGTCATGTCTCCCTTTTCAAGGAGGAAAATAAATAAATACCTTGCCAGCTCAGGAGAGTAGAGTGTCATCTAACCTATAAACTTTGTAGAACTAGAATTGAGGGAAGCAGGCTCTCTTGCACGTGTTTAAGAGAAAAGATAAGTGACCTTGTGGCTCTTCACTCATTGTGTTGATGTTGCCAATTTAGCCTTGGAAACATGGTCAGCCCAGTGGTTTCTGAGGCAAGCTGGTCCTTGGCACTGGCCCATTCTCAGCTTACACTGGAACAGCCAACCAGCTGTCATCCATGTGCTTGGGGCACTCTTGGCACAGAGGTGAGCCTGGTGCCCTAAGTAAGGTGAGTCTTGTTGGGATGGGCTAACCAAGACTGTCTCTGACTACTGTTGGGGACTCCTGCACATTTATATATTCAGCTCATCTTAGCCCATGTGTCTTCTAGTTCAGGGTGGAATTGAGTGATACAGTTACTTTAGCATCTGCTATGGCCTGAATGTGTCCCCCGAAGTACATGTATTGGAAACTTCATCCCCAATTCAACAGTGTTGAGGTAGGGCCTAGTAAGAAGCGATCAGGTCTCAAGGGTGGAGCATGGATTAATGTCATTATCATGGGAGTGGGTCACTTATCTCAAGAGTGGATTGTTACAAAAGCCAAGTTCAGCACGCTTTTGCTTTTCTACCTTCTGCTACAGGATGGGATGATACAGCATGAAGGTCTCTGCCAGATGCTGGTGCCATGCTCTTGGAATTCCCAGCCTCCAGACTTGTAAACTAAATCTCTGTTCTTTATAAATAACTTAGGTATTCTGTTTTAGTAGCAGATAAAAGACTTAAGACAGCACCTTACAAATATATACCTCTTAAAACAGTGGCTTGGACCAAGCCATAATTCCAGGGCTAGGTGGAACGAACAGTCGAGGTTAAACAGAATGGAAAATTAACCATAAAGGAATAGCTGACTGTTCTGGATCCAGAATACAGATTTCTTTTTTTGCATATAATACCAATTTCCCAGAAGATAAGTGTTAGCCAGATACCTCAAATTTTAATCATGGAGCACTAATGTTTCTAAAAGTAATTTAATGATTAGAACTAGATTCTAAAATTTGGAAGAGTTCCAATGTATACTTTACTACGAAGATGTGGTTAAATATTTTCTCCTAAAATTTAAATGCAATGGGGCTTAAGCTAAGGCAAAAGTGAAACTCAAGGAAAGTTCAGAAAGACTTTGTGAGATGGGGAGGCAACATCCACACTTTGGAACCTCTTGCACGCAGCCCACCCCATGCCTAGGGAGACCACGGCAGTTCACATCAGTGAGTGACGCTGAGCCTGTTCATAGGTGCTTGTGAGGAGTGGACAGAGGGGAGAAGATGAACATGACCATGAAGAATGGTCTGGGCAGATGCCTGTGTACTCACAGAAATCCCTGTGTCCTTGTTCAGGATGACCTGAAGCAGATGTGGAGGGAGGATGGGTGGTGCTTTGAAACGTTCTTCTGGTTTGGAGACGTAGGGCTCCTGATGGTAGGGTCCTGGCGGGGAACTAGATAGCTCTGTTGGGACAAGGTGATAGGACATTTGAAAACCCGAAGCTCTAGAAGCAGTCTCATTTTATTCATGGTGTTGTCATCTAGCTTTCCTTGTCTTTGGATCTCTCCATACAGACTTATATTCTCTTAAAAGACACACAGACTCCAAGGTGAAGAGCACAGGAAATATGAAAACTCTTTAGGAATCTGGGTGATCGGAATGAAAATCAGTAGTGAACTCAGATGCCCTGGCAGAAAAGAGAAGCTGTGGCAAAGCCTAAGAGTCTGGGTCAGAAGCAACAAGAAGGCTGTTTTCAATCACTTAACCTTACGAGTCAGCAGAATAAGCCTTCCTCTTCACTTCAGGCTGGGCTAGCAAATGCCACAAAGAAGCTCAAGGCTTCAAGTGAGGATTAAGTGGCTAAGCTCATGAGCATCACCAGCCCAGCCAGAGTAAAACAGGCTATGCAGGCACCAGCATATCTGAAAACTAAAACAAAACAAAACAAAAGATAACAAAAACAAAACAACAAACCTGTTTCTAAAGGCCCTTTGACTATGACAGATCAGGTTTCTCCCAAACTCTTGCCTGAGTATCATGATCATACAGACATGCTAAGAAACTTCTGGAAGTACGTGTGTCATGTCAGAAAGCTTGTTTAGTGATCTTTGTCCAGCTGGAGGTATTGAGCCATTATCCAAAGAACAGGGGGGATGGGTTCTGGTCACCTGATCCATGGCTAGTCCAGAATCAATGTGATATGCCCTGGTTCTGCCAATTCCCTCAATGTCCTTCCCTAGGGACACACTCCCTTCACAAGATCCAACCATATCACAACAGGAAACTGAGAAAAGCATTAAGTGCAGAAAACTGAGGCATAAGGTATAAATACATATTTTAAGAAAGTGCCTGAAGATGAGATGTCTAGAGTGCTGAAAGTTGTTTTGTCAACAGAGAGGGGTCAGTTTTATTTCCCCAGCTGATCTAGATTGCATAATCTTGACTAAAAGTTTTGGTAGACAACCTAACATTCCATTTATCAACAAAGTAGGAAATTTGGGTACTTCTCCATGCTCTGTTACCTATCTGGAGAAGGAATAAATGGTATCTCTAAAAGATCAGTTCAGGTCTCCAGATAGAATAACACTATTTTTGAATTTCTAAGTTCTGCTCAACCTGACATCAGCACAGCAAGCCCACCACGATCGATTTATCACTGTGATCTCTGAACTGAGAACAATGAGATCCTGATGGCAGAACCTGACTGAAGGTTCAGTCAGGTAATGGTGAAAAAAACGTTCTGCAAACTGAACGGCAGCTCTTTTCTAAGACTGCCAGACATACTCCTGGAGAATCTTTTCACTGCTTTCCACAGAGCTCAGGAATTGCTTAAACCCCTGCCTGCAGGACAGGGAAGTGCAACTCGCACTGACACTGGAGACTGTAACACATCATTTTCCCTGAATTGTGTGTATTATGTTCCAGGTAGCATCTTCCTGCGGGCTTTGGATAGAAAGCAATTTATTAAAACCTCTATAATTGGAAGAACCTTACAAGATGCAAGAGTTTTATTAGGACTGTAATGAGCAGGTCCCCAGAAAGGACGGTTGTGCTGTGAAATCTGTTTCCTGTACAGAGCCTTTTTCTCACCTTATTGGGGAGTGTGACAAGGTGCTAATGTATCACAGGAGTGATGGCCACAGTCACTGAGGTGTCCATTTATCACCTGTCAGCCTGAAATTCTCCAGGCACACGAGTGGGAAGTGAACTGGCAGGTCTCCTCAGCCCTGGCTCACCACTGACCCATGGTATCCCTTAGGGCCTCTCTGGCCCTACCCCTAGCATGACATTAAGCTCTGGTGCTGTTTACACTGTCTGTTTTCTGTGGCCACGTGGACTCAAGGAATACCCAAGAAGACAGGGACGATGACTTAGAGCTCCCATGGGGCTAAACTCTAGCAACTTAGCCCGACAGAGGTAGGCATATAGTGCAGCCCCTTGATGGAGCTCTACTTGTCCACCTGATTGGGCAACTGTAGCTTAAGAGTGAGAGGCAAGAAAATTAGAGTATTTCTAGGCTGCGTAGCCCCCGCCTGCACACATGTGGTATAAAATAACTGTGTTCATACCAGACACATCGGAGCACTTTTGGGAATCCACCATTAAAGCATCAAATACTTCAAAGTCAGTTTTCTTCACTTGAATGATGTTGTTAACTGTGCCAAGCTGGCTGGTTACTATTGGCTGGGAAGAGACAGACAGGCAGAAATCATAACGTGGAAGGTCTGGAATTATTCTTAGAGGACTTGGGATTCCTAACTGGAAGGTCCCAGCTCCTGGCCTGCTCATCTTTGTCAAGAATACCAATGGTCTGACAATTGGTGCTATCTCACTCAGCCATACACAGGGACTTTTACCAGCAAAACCAAGGGACCTGGCAATAAGCCACAAAGGAAGGTGATTTTTGTGGATTGTGGAGGCATCCAGAGGACCAAGGTGGGAGGAAAAATACCTCAGAAGGGTCGTGTGTCCACTGACCATCCACAAAGAACTTGTATTGATGTTCTCCTTCTGGCAGATCCAGGATGGCTACAAAGTTATTGTGGCTGCAATGAAAAAGCAAGCAGAGCATTTCAACTGGGTGGGCTGCAGCCTTCCTAGCTCAAACAGCCATGAAACAAAACAAAATGTTTCCCTGTAAAACCAAGAGTTCATCTGTGGGAGAGCAACCATTTTTAACCAATTTAGACAACTCAGTGTAATGATCTCAATTTAGAAAAGCTATATAAGGAAGCAGCAGGGCAGGAGACTCCTGAAAACTCACTTTGCTCAACCACTAGGAATCCACAATCCTGACATTAAAGGGTCAACAGATAGGCATTGTGCTTCTCAAGTTTGTGTGCAAAATACCACCTGGCAGCCCCAGATGCCAAGGAGGATGATAACACGAGACACACAAGCTGCCTAATTTGACCCTTTGTCAGTGTGCCTTCGGTGGGAGGGGACATCACTTTAGCAGTATGCATAAATGTTCTCTAAAGAAACTTGTATAACTACAAAAAAAAAGATTCAGGGAACCTCTTTACTTTGGTTCTTTTGTTACCCTGACTTGTGACTACTGTGCTGAGTAGCCCCCTCCTCCAAAGTGTGCCTGGAAACACAGGCAGCCTCTGAAACCATCAGGCCTGGCCCACAGGACACTATTCTCCTTTTGTTTCAAGAGTACTCACTAGTGAAGGTATTTTCTCATGGACAGTTTGAGACAGAGGTCCATGCCAGGATTTCTGATACAGACTGGAACACTGAGGTGTGGTGTGAAATGCTGTACGCAGCCAATGTGGGCTCAAATCCACGTCTGGTAACTCCTAGCCCAGTACT